>RJWJ010027704.1:0-22017 GCA_004363605.1 Indri indri
GAGGAATTGCTGGATGCAGCTGATGAGGTCTGGGGAGGTGGGGGATGGCCCATGGCTGTGGACGCCCCAGCTCCTGCAGGACAGGGAGGCTGAGTCTGCTCCTCCGAAACCTTACTCCTTTCACTCCCACCTTTTCCTTTGGTTGTGCTTTTTCTTTTCTGAAAATAGTTTGATTTTCCTGTTATTCCCTTTTAGTGTCAAATAAAGCAGAGCACCCTTTCATTCTGGGAAGTAGGCTTATTATACCTAACGATGTGTTTCATGGAAACTCGACGGGGTTCTGTCCATCTCTGGCCAGTTGTAAGAGGTGGACATATACGGTTTCTTTAAACAAAGGAAGCAGAGACAGATATACGAATCATTTCATTTCTCTGATTACCTCTGTTGAGGGAAGCGTTGACTTGGAAATAGGAAAACTGGGGGTTTATAAACATGAGCAGATCATTTTCCTATCTGATTCTCAAATTACTACACCTCTATACTGGGGACAATGATATATTTAGTTTGTATATATTTAGATTATACTTACTAAAGTTTTTAGCTGATTACCTTGTACAAAGAACAAGATCAATTACTAGATAACTGGCTGAATCTTAAACTTGATGGGAAAACTCCTGATGACATAACTCTCCAATATAGAGATTGAGGGGAAGAGCCTGGCAGAGTTTCCTCTGTGGGACTTGAAACCCATTGCTGTTCCTCAATCTTACCTGAGGTCCAGGAGTCACCTCTGCTCCTTCAGATGTGAGAAATGTGCTTGTGGAGGGGGCAGGTGTAGCAGGGCCCTCTTCTTTCTGCTTGCTTTTCTTTGAGAGGGTTGTTCCTTTTGCCGGTGTAGATTTAATTTTATTGACAACTAATGCAGAAAAAAGGAGAACATATAAACCCAGAGCTGATGGTCTCAGAGAGCTGAAGCAGTTTCGATCCCAATTCCTCTCAGCTCCTGCTGAGTGCTCAGGTGTGCTCCACTGCATCAGCCCAGCCCGGCCTCAAGGTGACTGACGGTCTCAACACAGGTACCGGCACTGTCTCAGGTTCCTCAGTGTGTCTCATATGCCTCCCCTGTGCATGAAGCACATCCTTCCTGTCCTCTGAACTGTGAGTGATCACTCCAGATCTTTCCCCATCCTCTTTTCCTATCATTTCCTTTTAAAAATCAAAGGTGCTCCTGATGCTGACTGCTTGGTCATGCTCTCCAGAAAATCTATTCAAATCACAAAACCAGTGAATGGAAATGTGATATAGGTTTGTGAGGTGAGCTATGGAGATTTTGGACTTTTTATATACGTATAAACACATACACCCACATATATTTTTAACTCAGTCATTTTATGACAGGGAAGAACTTCACTGCTGCTGCAGGTAGGCTTACGTTTAACTACTACCTCTTTTTTATGATGTGGGTTAATGATCAATTAAATAGTCTCAATAGGACAGATACATTAACATGGTTACATGTACATATTTCAGACATAAGCAACAAATTTTATTTTATTTTATTTTTTAATCTATATATATTTATTTCAGAATATTACAGGGGTAAAAACGTTTTGGTTACATAAATTGCTTTTGTACCGTTTGAGTCAAAGTTCTAAGTGTGTTTATCACCCATATAGTGTGCATTGTGCCTGTTATAAACAGCAAATTTAAAAGTATTATTTTATCATTTTCTAACCTTACTAATGTACTAGCAGTCTCAGTCTCTAATCAACTCCCTCGCATTCTAGTTCTTTCATTGCATCCCAAATACACCCTCCAAAATACAACATTCTGCATTAGAATTGGAATGCTCTCAGTTGTTAACTTGTTGGCACGTGAAGTATGAACACTGCCGAGGCCACTGAGTCATAACTTGTGACAGGGGTGTACCAACTTTGTCCAAGAGGAGGTTCCAGTCAAGGTTGAGAAGGGTTGGGGACAGTGGCAGAGAGGGAATGTTCCCTGTTCCCTGTTACCTTTTGACTTTTCATTATTAAGAGTTTCTGCAATGGGTTGCAGTTCTGAGAAATCTTCGCAGAGTTGTATAAGTTTGTCCACACCAGCGTCATGTGGGAACTTGTCAACCATCAAGTTAGCGATGTTTATTTTGTCATATTCATCTTGCGTTTTCGTATTCAGGTTTAATGTGCTAGGCAGTAAGAACTTAATCATTCTAAACTGATAATCATCGGCTTCCTTTAAACCTTTAAGTAGAACAGTTTTCCAGCATTCATCTGTCATGTTTAAAGATATAGGTGAGCCTACAAGAGAAAAATGGCATACAATGTCACACACCTATATGGACAATTTAAATGACTGCTTATGCCTACTTGAGTGAGGAGCCCATGTGAACATGTTTTCCACGGATGTGTGTGACAAAGAGGGACTTAATGACCAGATATGCCACTGTGGACATTGGATTCAGAACTTCTGTATTAGGAATGCCTATGAAGTTCATCCTGTTTAATAAGGATAGTTGAGCTGTGTCCAGGTGGGTGTGGTGGAAGGAGGAGTGGAAACAGGCAATTGTTACAGTGCTTAGAGCATGGGCTGTGCAGTGCCAGAATTTCTGGTCCCCCATCCCATCCTTTACTGGGTCTGGACCGCATCACCCAGTGCCTGCCTGTTGATTTCTGACTCTTCTCACTCCCACTGTGACTAAACTGGTTTTCGTGTAAATGGTCTGCAGCCTCCTACCTTATACAAATACCCTTCTGAGTATCCGAGCTGGAGTCCCAATCCGAGTCCCCTTGTCTCTTCCCTAGTTGGCTCTCATTAGCATCCTGTCTGCCTTGGTGTTGACCATGTCTTCTGTGCCCTCTGTGCCCTTAATACTACCAATTTGCATCTTTGTGCTCTCTCCTGCTATGTCACACATCATTTATTAGTTGAAATAATTTCATTAACTGCCTAATTTGATTTTTTTAAGGCTTGATTTAACTCATGAATCCTTTCCCGGAGCCAGTTTTCTCTCCATAAGTCACGTTTTTATCCCACTATCCCACTGAAATCCTTCAATATTTCCCCATTTTTATTTCAAAAATTTCTTACTTTGAAATTGTCTCAGAAGACCTTGAATATCTGCATCTTTTCTCCTTCTGATACTTTTGTATTTCCTTATATCCTATGTTTCGGAAATATATAGCACACCTTTTATTTTCATGCTTCATGACGTGGCTAATTCCTTTCTCACTGTCTGGAAAGCGATTCCTACATTTCTTTCTCTGACAACCTCCTGTACAACCTTTCAGTCTCACCTTTCAGAGTCCTTGTCTTCTGCAAGCTTCACCCAGAGTCCTAGCACAGACCAGGTCCCACATGGACTCACCTGGACATGTTTAGCACTTTGTGCACTTCCTTGTTGATGCACAGTGCGTGGTATAAATTCCAATTATCTTTTTAAGTTAATCAACATTTTTAGAGTAAGAACCATGTCTTTGCATATGTTTTGTATAATTGGGATATTTTAATTCCTGGAGCTGTTATTTGCTTCCTTCTTGAGAGAACATGAGCATCCTCAGATTGAAAAGGCTCATAGAATGAAGAGATGATCCATACAAAGACATATTATAGTGGAACTGAAGAATATTAGATACAAAATGACTACTCTGGAAGCCTCCAGAAATGAAGAATAGATCACCTACAAAGATTCAATAATCAGAATGAAACCGATTGTCAAAAATGAAACTGCCCATAGCAAGACAATGGAGTAATTTTTATATAATTCTGTCGCCAAATCCCTTATCTATAGCAAAATAAAAAAAATTAAAAAAGGAAAGTTTTGAATTTTTTGTGGACATGAAAACATAATATATTTGCAAAATAAAACCAAATGTGAGGTGACAGGAGGCTATGTATAATCTCAGTTTATCCCAGTTAAATGTAAGTGTTCAAAGGTTTTGTTGTGAAATATTAATGCTTTTGATTTTGGAATAATGACTTAGATCCCACTGGAGTTTCTAGTGATGCAGTATTTAGAATACATGTATTAATAGCCTTTCCGAAGCCTCCAACTTCTGACTTTCAAAAAATGTCTAATCCCTCAGGTATAGAAAAGGTGTTCTCCACTTGTTTGAGGAAAAAGTAATTTTGAAACTAGAATTTTAATCTAGACAAAATGACATTCAAACATAAGAGCCTCAATAACTCTTTTCTGATATCGAAGTCGTCAGTATTTTTGCAAGGCAAAGACTTATGCAAACACATCTATTGGAAGTAATGTTCAACAAGAAAAAAATAAATAACATTTTAAAATACTACCGAGCAAAAGATAATAAGTGTGAAAAATGAACCTGATCTATGTCTTAAAAAGAAAAGCCTGATTGCGGAGGACAGAAACACAAAGTATACTAACATGGTGGAAGGAGGAAGGAAGAAGAATATGACAACTTACTAATGAATTTGTCTTTAGAGGGTGAGATTGAGGTACAAGTTAAAAAAAGCAAGACAATGAGGAGTTTATAGAAGTGTCATAAATTGAATATAGCAGTATATACTTAAAAGGCCTAACCAGTGAAGTGACAGCTTTCATCAAATTTGATTTAAGAAGACATATATGTTAACAAAAGATCACTTAAAGGTGAAAAAATTTAAAAAATTATCTTGAAAAGAGTAACTGAAAGAAAGCTGACTCTAAATAGACTTTAAGACAAGGAGTAATTTCAGATACAGAATAATGATAAAACATTGAACTCTTCGGAAAATACAACTCTTAATTATGAATTAATATAATAATAAAATATATTATTTGTTATTACTGTATAGTCTTTCACTGTCACATAATTACTATTATATATTTCTTTTAATACACGCACAGACGTGTACACATACCCCTATACGCATATATATTTATATATGTGTATACAAGTTTGTATACATGCATACATGATTACACATATATAATATGATTACATATATATAATATAGATATTATATGTAATTGTGTGTTAGTATATCTATACACTATATACGAATTTGAGAGCACTACAAAGAATGACGTGATTTTATGATAGGATATCAGTATATATTTCAACTACTAAATGAACAAGGTAAAAAAATTGTAAAGACATAAAACATTCTGCCAGCATAATCAATAAATTAATAAGATTTCTCTAACATTTATAAAATTCAGAAATCAACATTTAAAATCTCACATTCTGTTCAAGCACACAAGAAATATTGTAGCAGGCTATGTAAAAAGTCTTTTAAAAGTTATAAAAGGTAGCAATAGAAATCTTTTTCTAATTGACTCCACCACCTTGCCACCAGATGAAAAAAATCATTACCTTTCAGGAGGGCATAAAGTAATCCCAAAATGATTGAAATACTGCCTTGAATACCTGGTATAGAATGGAGCTAAAGTAAAAGTTATATATACTTATGAAAATATTAAGACACCACTTATTGGAATACCAGTGTTTGTGAAACTGAGAAATTTTCTACTATGTGTGCATTTGTTCTCATGTCTTGTGAAATGGGAATAATGCCATAAGATACAGCTCTATGCCCAGATGTGATTTTCACTTAATATATTTATGATCTTGTTCACACCACTCTCTTTTACCCAGGTCCCACCACAGTCACCAACTACCTGAGCGCCCTCCAGCCAAGAGAACCAAAGCCTTTTCCCAATCAATCTGGTAGGAAATTAATTAGCAGGACTCAGAAAATTAATTTTAAAATCTTTAATGGTCAAAATGCATTTCTACTTTTTCAGGCCTCAGTTGTGATGGAATTAAATATATCTACTATCTTTCTAAGTAAGTGAAGAATTAAAACCAAGCAACTGTAGTTTTCGTTTTCCTGAATACAGTTGACATCAGCCCTACTCCCCTCACCCAAACCTGGAAGAACCAATCCTGATTTTCTCTTCATGATCTTGTGCATTTAAGGAAGAATGCAGATCTTCTCTACAAATATACCCATAGGACTCACCTCTCTGGAAATTTCAACAGTAGTCTAGATCTCGAGATGTTCAGAAATACAGGAATCAATGCTTGTTTTGAGTAGAGCGATAAATCAGTAAAGCTCTCAGAAACTGAGCTGCGGGATTTTATAATCTCACGAAATGCTATGCAAATGAAATATTTCAAAAGACACAGGAAAAAAGCCCTGGTTAGAGCCACTTGATAACTTGACTCATGCTGAGCAATGGCTCCAGGCAGAGAGGAGTTGTGAAACAATGTTGAGACCAACCTGTGAATGTTCTTAGTCTTCCATTCTCTTAGAGAAAATGAACAGCTTCCTTCCTGTAAAGATCTTTACCAAAATAAAAAGGGGAAGGGTAGAAAGTGGAGTGGGTGGTGAAAAATTGCTTAGTGGGTACAATGTATATTATTTGGGTGAGAGATACAATAAAATCCCTGACTTTACCACTATGCAATATATCCATGTAACAAAATTACACTTTAAACCCATACATTTGTACAAATGAATACATTAAATATGTATACATATTTTTTACAAATGTCAATAGCTGAAAGGATTTCAACATTAGAACCTTTTTATCCAGCAGTCTCACACCTGGGTGATTAGAAACATAAATTCCCTTGAATGATGCTCAAGTGTAAGAGTAGCAAAGTGAGTCACCAAACCATGTCTCCCTCATTTCCTGCACACCAAGTGGAGTAGCAGGAGGAGATTTTGGTAGAACCGTCTATTGGTATTAGTATTTGACTGCATCTCCTGGATGGGGGAATATCTGCTATGGAACCGTTATTGGTTTAAATACTATCTTAACCATTCACCCAGTTAGTAGTAGTTAACAAACCTGGGGCTTGCTGCATCAGAAAATCATTATGAACATGTAAATCCTTCCTTAAATATACATAAAGGAGTTTGACATTAGCTGTCCTCTTCACTATGACTAGGCTACTTTACCTTAATGATTCATGATTACTCATGCTTTCTGCATTATTCACAGATTAAAACAAGTGGGTAGTACCTTCGTATGTGAGCACATTGAAGTCTGGAACATTCTGGAAGTGTACTGAACTTTTTGCAAGGAGGGGCCTGTGAAACTCTCTGTTCAGCAGTGTTTCTTCAGCTAAGGACAGGGGGTGCCCTCAGGAGTACTGTAACCCCCCATGTCATATAAATAGTACCATCCAGCAGATGGTGCTGTAATTCACCATCTGCTCTGCAAGCAGAATGTGGCCATGAGTGGAACAAGGAACCTTAAAGACAGTTCATACAGACAATGATCTGAGGCCATCTAAGCAGCACAAGGAAGCTGATTGTTTTAATGCAAACTAGGGTCACAGAGAGCATAGATGAAGTTTGGATTTAAAACCATATGAATACCTTTACCAAAGCAGGAGTAAGTCATGAAAAAGCAAAGAGGACCCGTAGAGTGATGGTCACGAACTCCTTTCGGTGTTCCTGCTTCTCTTTTGCAGGCTTTAGGTTGCCGTTAAGGTGGATGAATTGAGCTAGTCTTAAGGTATGTAGCAGAGAGGGATATGAGGGCGGTCAGAGAGGACCCAATCCAGAGGTCAGAGGATAGAGGGCACCTGGCAGGGATGACCATGTTTCAGGGTGTTTTTCTCCCTCTTTACCTGTAATTATATCATGTGGGGAAATGTCTTCAGGTGAGACTCCAGCATACAACACACAAATTACTGGCACCAATAAAGACAATTCAGAAAAGTGCTCCATAATCCATACCGTCAGATGAAATTTTAATAGATGAAGCAAAGAAATGTTTAAAAAGGTTCATTTTTCCTGATTCTGAGGCAGTGGCTGAATAATTGGTCATGGTCCATCACATAGCAAGCTCCCTAATAGAACACACAAGAACACCTGATAGCTCCCTAATAGAACACACAAGAACACCTGATATGAGGAAAAATGACTGGATAAACCTGCATGACTCTTAATCATCTGAAATACGAATTTCCAATGTCATTCAAAGTCCTCAGGAAAATTTCCCACCAGAGTGATATACTACCCAAGATATTGGCAAATTACTGTCTTGGGGACAATACTAGCATGACCACCATCTGCTTTTTTAAATAAAGTTTTATCAAAACACAGCTATGCTTACTCATTTATGCATCGTCAATATCTGTGCCACGTTGGAACTGTGGAGCTGACAAGCTTTAGGAGAGTTCATCTGGCTGCACAGCCTTAAGACTTTACTATATGGCTCTTCACAGAAAACTTTTGTCAGCTTGTACCCGGCCATCAGCCTAGGAGACAGAAGAAAGACTCTACGGAGAAAAGCAAGTGTAGTAGAAGAGCAATCATATCATGAAATCACAGTCAGAGATTTTGAGGCCCGTGGATAAAGGCTTATAATAAGGTTTGTGGTCTAAGAGAAAAAAAATGGAAATGGAGAGTATTAAAGCCCTTCTCCAGCTGACTATCCCTAAGGGCCAGAATAAAACCTATTAGTATGGGAGCCAGTTAGCAAAATCGATTTACACATTAATGGAGTCATCAGCCACTTGAATAAGTGCCTCCTCCTTTGCCTTCTCAAGGAAAGAGGTGTGTCCTTCTCAGAAAACGGGAAAGGGTGACAGAGTTTTAAATGTTGAACCAATCTTATACCCCTTAGAACACTTTTTCATAGTGTCTTATGATTTATTAACTATTAATACGTTTAATTTTTAAATATTTTAAAAGTATTTTTGTATTTATTTTCACAAAGGAAATGGTCTTTTTTTCTTTTTGTGTAATATCTTTATTTGATTTTAGTATTACACTAATACTGGCATTTCTAAAAGAATGTGTTTAGGATTGTTAATATTTTCTCCTCAGAGATTTGATAGAAGTTATCATGTGTCTAGTCCCAAAACTTTCACTGTAGACAGATTTTTTATTATGACATCCTTTTTTGTAATAGACACAGGAATATTTATTTGTTTTATTTCTTTATGAGACAGTTTTGATAAGTCATGTTTTATAGGAATTTTGTCTCTTAGATCTAAGTAACCAAACTTACTGGCATAATATTGTTGGCAATATTCTCTTATTATCTTTTTATTATTTGTATCATGTGTAGTGTCATTTGTTTACATTCCTGGTATTGGTCATTTATATTTTCCCTCCTTATTTTTCTTAATTAGTCTTAGTAGGCAGACTCTCTCTTAGGAGGATGCTTAGGGAAACCCCAATTCAAGAGGGTACAAAAGACACTAAAGGAATTTGAAGCCTCTGGCACCGACAGCAAAAGCAAACATTAAACAATGTTCTAACACTCAGCTAGATTAACAAACAATTTCATACTAAAAGGTCTAGTTATTTCAGTTTAATTTTATTATTATTATAGATTTAGGGGGTAGAAGTGCAGTTTGTTGCCCGGATATATTGCATAGCTGGGAAGTCTGGGCTTTTATGGTAGCCATCACCTAAATTGTGTATATCATACTCACTAAGCGATTTCTTTTCCCACCCTTCTGCATCTCCAGTATCTATTATTCCATTCTCTGTGTCCATGTGTATGCATCATTTAGCCCCACTTACAAGTGAGAACTTGCGATATTTGATTTCCAGAGATAAAATATAATTAGAAAATTTTTCTTATTCTTCATCAACTTAAAAGATAACTGTTTCCTTAAAGTAATAGTAATGAAAAGGTATTCAGTGCTTATAGCATATAAATAAAGAAAACGAATGACACAATTGTCATAGGGGAAGAGATGGAGGAATTGGAAATTCTCTGTTATAAGTTACCTGCATTATATGTGAAGTGATACAGTGTTATTTGAAGGTAGGTTTACATTACTTAAAGATATATTTTGGAAACTCTCAGGCAACTGCTAAAAAATTTAATAAGAAGTATAATTTGCATGCTATGAGATGAAACAAAAAGGAATCATAAAATGCTCAGTTAAAACCATAGGAGGCAGAAAAAGAGAGGGCAAAGAAACAAAGAACAAATGCAACAAGTAGAATACAGTTAAAACACAGTAATACAGTATAATGTGGTAATATAGCAAAAAGATAGTAATCCAACTACAACAATAACTGCAGAAGAGCCCTGATTTGTAGCATTTGGAAATTTCCATTGTTTAAATATCACTACCTCTGTTGATTTCCTGAATATTTAACAATCAATTCTTTCTGATTTCCAGCTAGGGAATGAACAGGTTCCAGCACACCACGGCCTTCAATTCATCTCTCTTTTTCCAAACATAGAATCTCTCTCTCTCTCTCTCTCATGTATTTTTCAGGATAATTGCCAGAATATACAGGTAAAATTTTAAATATATAGTAAATGTTGATTGAGAGATGTTATAATCTGAGAGATAGTATCTCTCAATTCTGTACTTTTTTTTTGCAATAATCTTCCATTTCTCTCTTTATGACAAAAGGCAGCTTACTATTTTAACTTCTGGCCTCATTTTCCATACGCTTCCACATATACCAATGTTTCAATTTTGCAGAACTATTTATGTTGTTTCACACTTTTGAGTATTTGTAGTGTATTTGAGTATTTGTAGGTGACATTTCTTTTATCAGTATTTTCAATGTCTTTACCTCACTAAGAACAAAGAACAATAGTATCTGCTGGATATTGATTTCTCATGATGCAGTGGGGACTGTATTAAATAAAGTATATACATTATGTCACTTGATTTTCAAATCAAGCCTATGAGACAGAGTTTCCCCATTTGAGAGAAGACTATTGTCTTACTCCATTTGGGCTCATATAAAAAATATCATAGATTATGTGGCTTAAATGACAGATGTTTCTCTCAGTTCTGGATACTGGGGCTTCCTAGGTCAAGGCGGTGGCCAGTTTGGTTTCTGGTGTGGGCCCTCTTCTAGGCTTGCAGATAGCTGTATTCCTGCTGGGTCCTCACCTGGTGGAGAGAAAGAAAAGAAAGAAAGAAAGAAAGAAAGAAAGAAAGAAAGAAAGAAAGAAAGAAAGAAAGAAAGAAAGAAAGAAAGAAAGAAAGAAAGAAAGAAAGAAAGAAAGAAAGAAAGAAGGAAAGAAAGAAAGAAAGAAAGGAAGAAAGGAAGGAAGGAAGGAAGGAAGGAAGGAAGGAAGGAAGGAAGAAAAGAGGAGAGGAGAGGAGAAGAAAGGAGAGAGAGAATTCTCTGATGCCTCTTCTTATAAGGGCACTACTGTCATTATGAGGACACCACCATCATAACCTACTTCCCACCCAAAGGTACTATATTTTCAAATACCATCACATTGCATGTTAGGGCTTCACCATATGAATTTGGGCAACATAATCCTGTTTGTAGTAACAAATTAAGCTGTTTTCCCCATATTATCTGACTAGTGAATTTTGGAGCTGGATTCAAACCAGGTCTATCTTATTCTAAAGTCCATGTTCTTGACCGCTAAGCAAAATTACTTCCCTGCCTTCCTAATTTCTATAAATCGTTTATTATTTAGCCCACCATTCATATCCTTTTAAGCTTATATGAATGCCATTTCCCTCATTATCTCTTAACAAAATTTTTTACTTGCAGTATTAGTGCATGGGCATTGTATGGATTCTCATGCTTCCTGCTTGGGCTACACTTTTTGGGTTCAAACACAGTAATTGGATTCTACCAAGCCTAAACTGTATTTTCTCTTTTGGAAAATTAATACTTGTGTATCCGACTCCCATTTTAATGAAAGTATGAATTTCAGATGTCAGCCTTAATCCTTGGTTCATTGATATCAGTTGAAAGCAGGAGTTGAAGCTTAACTGCTTCCTCATCCTTGATATTGTGCTATTTTTTTGCCCCACTGCATTTATGGTTTTTATATTTTTCTGTATTTCATAGATTGTGTCCTACTTAACATGTATTTTATGATTAAATTATATTATTATATGATGGGGTTATAAGATGATTACATTCTATAGATACATGGAGTTAAGGAAGGTAGAACACCTGCACCAAGTGTGAATGTGTTTAGGTAGTAAGTTAACTGATGGGAAAACTTCCTGCAGGACCAAGAATCATAAGCTAAGACCAAAGAAACAGGCAGACAACTCCAGGTCGTTAGCTAGTCAATGACTTATTCTGGAGAAACTTACATATTTGGCAGTCTTAAGCAGGAGGAAAAGGAGGTAGATCTCCCTGTTTGCAATGCATGACTGTCTAATCTTTTCTAATGTAAGAAGAATAGGGAAAGAGAAAGCAGAGATAAGACACTAATCACTAATAGTGTGTGAAGCCCTCTGGTTGCTTTCCTAATCTATTTACTTCCTGCTTAAAGGGATTGTTTGAATTTCCTACAATCTGGTCCACATTCCTAAGGGGAGGGAGGATGTTTTGGGAAGTAGCAGTTAACTTGGCACCAGTAAACATTTTCCAGATGGACTGCAGCCTCCTACAGCTCACTTTGAGGTCAGTTCCCAGAACACATTTTCACAGCAGTGGCATTCCTTTCTCTCCAACTTGAATGCTTCTCCCAACTAGTCTTTCCCTGTAATTTTGCAGTTTGTATTGAAGTTTTGTCTTCTTTTATATTTACTTTTGCACAAAGCTATAAACTCCAGACAATTCCGGTAGCAGCAATTGTTTCTGTAGTTTTGGGGATAAGCTCTCTACTTTGGAGTGAAATAAAGATGAGACTCAGTGTTGGGGCAGAAGAGGAGAGTGAATTCGTATGTTCATCTCAGGGGTGATGTGGATCAGTTCCGTCCTACTATGCACAGCTGGAGTTGGCACTATTAATCTCATCTTCATTGCATGGCACATGGCGAGTATATGAATGAGTGACATTTCTGAATCACTGTTCTCTGACCCTCGCTGTAATGGACAAGGCATACTTTCCTACTGTTACAGCCTGTTTTGTGCTGCTGTAATGGAATAGCAGACTAGGCAATTTATACAGAACAGAAATTTATTCCTCACAGTTCTAAAGGCTGGGACATTTAAGATCAAGGCACTATTATCCGGTGAGGCCTTCTTGCTGTGTCTTTGCATGATGGGAAAGCAAAAAAAAAAAAAATCTAATTCACTCCCTCAAGCCCTTTTCTGAATGGCATTAATCCATGTGTGAGAGTGGAGCTCTCAAGATATGAGCACGTCCCATTAGGCCCCACCTCAC
The DNA here is from genome assembly GCA_004363605.1 of Indri indri. Classification (NCBI taxonomy): domain Eukaryota; kingdom Metazoa; phylum Chordata; class Mammalia; order Primates; family Indriidae; genus Indri; species Indri indri. Next base: position 12,986 of record RJWJ010027704.1, read on the forward strand.
AACACTGTGACATTAAGAATTAACTTTCAACATGAGTTTTTGAGGGAAGAAAAAAAAACATTCAAACTATAGCACCTACTCCAGCTCTATCTCTGCTGTCTCCATGCTCTATTTGCTTATTTCGTCTAAGATAGACCATTCTCCAGGAAACATCATTGAGAATCTTTACTAGATTGATAATTCCTTTACTCTGCTTTATTTCAATACTTCCTCTTTTGCCACTTAAGATTTCTGCTGGTATCATTTTACCTTAAAATAGGTCATGAGAATCTTTACTGTTGTCAACAGTGAACTCTGCACCCTAAATATCTATTTTTTGGAATTCTTACCTCACATTACTAAAATCTATAATTTACTCAGATTTACTCAATAAGGGAAAAAAGAATTAGAACTTATTTCTTAACATTTTTGCTTGATTTGGGGTGTTGACGTATTGAGAAGAGAAAAATAATTTGCAAGTAATGGAGAAGTGGTGTTTGAATTTTATTTCCTTTAATGTTTTAGATCAGGGCTTGAGAAACTTTGTTCCAAGGAAAGAAACTCCTAGGCAACCAAATAAATGTTTCTGTATTCTTGGATGTTTCAGGTATCAGTGCTTGAGTGTAAGACAGGAAAATAAATACAGAATTATGGACATAGAAGATTGTAGAATGTTAGTGGAGCAAAAGCCTACTATTGTGGTCTGTCTTGTTTCCTAGCCAGTGACAAGTGGCTAATGCTTCTCAGGTTAACAGAACCAAAAACTGATTTAGTCATCCGGGGGTGGGGGAACATATGGCCTTGGAGCCACACATGGCCTTCTGGATCCCTGACTGAATACAAATTTTACAGAACAAATCCTTTTTTTGTTTGTTTTTGTTGAGACAGAGTCTCGCTCTGTCACCATGTCTAGAATTCAGTGGCATCATCATAGCTCACGGCTACCTCAAACTCCTGGGCTCAAGCGATCCCCCTGCCTCAGCCTCCTGAGTAGGTGGGACTACAGGAGTGTGCCACTACACCTGGTTAATTTTTCTATTTTTTGTAGAGATGGAGTCTTGCTCAGGCTAGTCTCAAACTCCTGGCCACAAGTGATCCTCTCGCTTTGGCCTCCCGGAGTGCTAGGATTACAGGTTTGAAGTAAAGGGATTTGTTCTCTGAAGTTTGGATTCAGTCGAGGGGCCACACTTGGGGATCTGGAGGGCCACATGTGGCCTTGAGGTCACAGGTTCCCCACCCCTGCATGAGCATCATCAATTTGCAAAGAGATAAGTGATTACTCAGGGAGCAGAGACCAAGCTCCTCCAAGGAGTTTGGAATAAGGCAAGTTATTGCTTCTTAACATTATGGCAGTAATTTAAGTACTGTATGATTTTGAAATTGCAGAATATTATGGCATATCCAGAATAAACATATGCCCATAGTCTAAATAAATATTAGATGCATCAGTTAAATTATGGTGAAAAAATAACTAATATCAGAAACATTAAAATAAATTCCATGTTTTGTAATAACTTATGAGTTCAGTTACTTTCAGTTTCCATGTAGTACACTGTGTTTTACTTCATTTTTACAATCTAGGTTAGCTGGTGGGATGGAACCATAGGAAGCTGGATTACTCTGCCTGGGGACAGAAATTTGAAAGTTTCCTACCTCGATTATATATGGTGTTACATCTATGGCATAATATATTAAGTTTTGAAAAGCCCTCTCACCCTTTCTCCCTTTTGAAATTATTCCACAAGTAGAACTGTAATTTGATTACAGTGATTTGTTCTGTTTTTCATCTATGCTATTTCTGGTTTGGAAATCCCTCTTTGAAATTGTACAGTGAGGACATTTACTCTATCCATGTTCAAGTTCCTCTGGCTCTCGATTAATCAGACCAAATGCATCAAGGGAATCTAGTAAGTGGAGATGCCCAGGGCAGAATTTGTAGAGAAGGAAGCTTAGACAGTAGATTCAACAAATATTCATTTAACGAGTGTTTATTAAATATCTACTGTGTGCCAGATACTATTCTAGGTCATAGGAGTATAGCAATGAACAGCAGGCAAAGTTCGTGCCTACAGGTCAGTTTTATTTCAGTAGACCGCCAATTAAAAAATAAACAAATAGCAACAGTGTATATAATATAATGTCAAGTATATAAGTGCAGTCAGGAGCTGCAAATTGGCCAGGTACAGTGGCTCACACCTGTAATCCTAGCACTTTGGGAGGCCAAAGTGGGAGGATTGCTTGAGGCCAGGAGTCAAGACCAGTCTGAGTGAGACCCCATCTCTACAAAAATTAGGAAAATTAGCAGGGTGTGGTGGTGCACACCTGTAGTCCCAGTTACTTGGGACGCTGAGGCAGGAGGATTGCTTGAGCCCAGGAGCTATGATGACACCACTGCACTCTAGCCCTGGGTGACAGAGGAAGACCCAGTACCTCCTGCCACATCCCCAGAAAAGAACTGCAAATGATGTAAATTAATAGAGAATAATGGGATCATTTCTATTTTGCAGCACGTGCTCACTAAAGGTTGAGCTTAGAAGGGTAAAATTGAGGAGAAATCTGAATAGAGTGGGAGAGTAAGCTGTGCAGATATTCTAGGTGAAGAGAGATAAATGATCAAGGCAAAAGAAAATGCTAGCATTAATACTTCAGTTATAACAGGGCTAGCTACTTTCCACATCACAGGGAATAACACCAGCTTTATTTTTCTTTCTTTCTCTTTTTAAAATGGGATCACTCCATACTCTCTGTACAAGAAGGCAGTTGGCAAACAAAGAACAGAGGATGTGGATTCAGGGGACTTTGGATCAGTGTTTTGTATTGCCTTTTACTGGCTGTGTGGCCTTAGTTAAGTTTATTCCACCTAAATTGTAATAATTGGGAGATTATAATAAACAGCAAGTGTCCTGTGCCAGGTATCTCATGCTGAGTATTTGCACCCAGGGTGGGGGGTAGTAATTATCATCCCATTTTATAGATAAGTTGGTGCTCCCTGAACTTTTTTTCCCTGTTCCCTCTTCCAGGCTCAATGTGAAAGCACATTGTAAACAGTGAGATGCTATCCAGTGGTTAGCTATTACGCATGGCGCAACCCCACGCTTCTCAAACTGCAGTGTGGGCATGCCTGGGGTCATGAAGACATCAGATAGATCCACATGTAGTTTCTTTTCTTTCATGGTTGGTTGTGATTTTTTTTAAAGGAAAATTTGGAACATTTATAAGGAATTTTTTTAACAAAACATGGTGCAAATCTTTAGCATTTTCTGTGTTCTTTTCATCTTCACAGATTTTTTTAAATTTTTCTATTTTTTGCCAATTTATTTAAAAATATTAAGGGGGTACAAACGTTTTAGGTTACATGGATCACTTTGTAATTCTTAAGTCCTGGCTGTAGGTGTGCCCATCACCCAAATAGCGTTCGTTGTACGCGTTAGGCAGGTTTTTGCCCCTCCACTCCTCCCCCCTCCCCCCTGATTGATTTCCACTGAGTTTTACTTCCCTCTGTGGGCGTGTGTGCTCATGTTGGCCTGTTCATCCTGTTGGATAGTCCCTTATTGCTTTGTTCTACCTCTCGTTCCATTGTTTTATAAGAGCTGTGAGTTTTGTGAGTTTTTTGCTTTTAGGTGATTTTATGCCAGTGGGAATCTGTTGTGCTAATTTGTGGATAGTCCTGTATCCACAAGTAAGTATTTTGTGCAGGGCAAGTTTGGTCATGGCAAATTCCCTCAGTGTTTGCTTGTCTGGAAAAGACTTAATCTCTCCATTGATTGTGAAACTTAGTTTTTCAGGATGCAAAATTCTAGGTTGGCATTTGTTCTGTTTAAGAAGATTGAAGACTGGGCGCCTATTCATTCTGGCTTATAAGGTTTCCTTTGAGAAGTCTGCAGTTAGCCTGATGGGTTTTCCTGTATCGCTTATTTGGTGCTTTCATCCTGCTGCCTGCAAATTATTTTCTTTCATTTTGATTTTGGTAGGTCGATTACTGTGTGTCTTAGAGATGACCTTCTTGCTACGAATTTTCCTGGTGTTCGATGTCCCTCTTTGTGTATATATATATATATATATATATATATATATATATATGTCTGAATTTCTTGCAATATAAAGGAAGTTTTCCTCAATAATTTCCTCCAATAGGTTTTCCATGTTTTAGCTCTTTCTTCACCCTCTGAGATCACTATAATTCAAATGTTATTAATAGTTCACTTCACATAGTCCCATATCTCTCTTACTGATTGCTCAGACTTTTTGTATTCTTCTCTGCTTCTTTGAATGACTCAGTTATCTTGAGAGACTTATATTCAAGCTCTGAAATTCTTTCTTCCCCTTGGTTTAGCCTGTTGTGGGTTTTCTGCAGTGTCTTGAAATTCTGTAAATGACTCTTTCATTTCTTTAAGTTCTGTTATATCTTTTCTTATGTTATCTAGCTCTCTAGTGACTTTTTGTTGTTGTTGATTTCCTGAAAATTTTTTGGCTTCTTTTTGTTGGTTTTCAACTTTCTCTTCAATTCCATTCACCTTATTTGCCATCCATATTTTGAATTCCATTTCTGTCAATTCTGCACTTTTCTTGTGTGCGGAGTCCAGTAGTGTGTGTAGCTCCATTGTGATCCCTTAGGGGTGTCAAACTATTTTGTTTTTTTCATGTTGCCAGGGTTCTTTTGCTGTTTTTTTCCTCATCTGGCTCCTCTTCTGTTGGCTCTGGGTTAATATGATTGCAGGGCACCTGCTTTCCTTTGTTGGGGATTCTCTTGATCCAAGTCCAAGAGTGATAGCTGCTCAGGGCTGGGTTGTCCTAAGTGAAATGTTGAACCTCAGGGAGGTTCTGCCAGCCCAGTAGTAGTGGTGGGGACTCAGAGGTGGAGTCTTGGTGTCCAGCACAACTCCAGCATCTCAGGGTGAGTCGCAGGTCCGTTGGGGGCCGAGGACCTGCAGGGGCAGAGCCTCAGACTTGGGCACAGAGAAATCTTCAGAGCTGGCTCTGGGGATTTCGAGGGCAGAGCCACCCATATGTGGGGCTGTTCCACCAGTGCAGTGTCTGCTCATGCCCAGTCGTGCAGGCAGGGGTTTATCTTGGAGCCCAGGGGCCGTGTAGATGGGCCAGAGCTGCTGGTCGACCAAGTTGCTCCCCTGACACCTAGGACCCACTGCAGGAGTTGCCCAGGCTTCCTAAGTGGTGTCTGTGGCTCCCCCTCTGTTCAGCTCCCACATCAATGAGGAGGTGTACTCAGACCCCCAGTCACAGAGCATAACACATGGGGCTGTCTCTTCCCCCCCGGCACAGCAAAGGTGATGCAAAGGCTACTACTGGGAGGCTGGGTTCTGAGTGGACCTTGCTCCATGCGCCAGAGCAATAAGGATGGTGTCTCTTGCAGAAACCTGGGATTGGCAAGTACAAAATCTCTGCTGCACCTGCTCTCTGGTGGAATATCTCTGCACAGACTCTGAGCAGCTCCCAGCTAGCCCAAAAGTCTACTGTGGAGGAGGGAGACCCCTCAGAGATCGAGCTGCCTGTAAGTTTTGTTTCTCTCCTAAAAAGAGGTGTCTCCTCAGGTTGCTTCTATCCTGCTGTCTTCACCTCTTCCCAGCAGTGTGAATTGTACTGAGACCCACAGTTTAATCTCTGAGATGGTGGGTGATGCTTATGAGTGAGGATTAGCCATACCCTGTTTGACTGAGTTGGTGGATGCCATAATGAGCTATTGAGTTGTTCTTCCTGTCAGTGGTTTATGCTTGTGGGAAAGAGCCAACTGCAGAGATGTTCTTTTGTGCCTATAATAAGCTCTAGTCTCTCAGGTACAGGCTTTGGGAGGGGCTCTGTAGCTCTAAGGGGATTGCTTGATCTCCCCCACAGCAGAGGTGGGTGGAGGAGAGAGGCTGGGTGTGGTAAGGTTGTGCAAGCTTGGAAGGCTTTGCAGGCCTTCACGGGGCTCAAAGGTCCCAAGTGGTAGGGGGAGCCATTGGGGAGAGTGTCAAGGCAGGCTCTCCACACTGGGATGACTGATTTTAAGATTTTAAAGATTTTAAGTTCAACTCTAACAACAAAAATTATGCCATCCTTTACACAATGTTTCCCTGTGTGTGTGTGTGTGTGTGTGTGTGTGTGTGTGTAAGCATGGCTTCTGCCACAAGATTTTTAGGAAGGCTAAATGATACTTTGTAAGTGATGATATAAGTGACAGTGCTAAATGAGTATATTAATAAATTGTTAGGCTGTATCTAAGGCACTTTACAGAAAGGACTATGTTGTGCACTATATTTTCCTAGATTACCTAAAGTTAGAAAGTGTTCTTAGGTTTTGCCACTACGTAATAGTAACTTCAAGCAATGTGCCAAAGCAAACAACTGCTCTGTAGCAGAAATCAATTAAGTTCCCTCGTAGTTGTAAAATTCCATCTGTGGCCCACTTTGCATGTAGCAAATTTATTTGTGTCTCTGCTGCCCCTGACTATTATGGGAAAAAAAATCACCTTTCATTTTTTCTTCTGTAAGTTGCATCTTTCATTCCTTGTGAAGAGTTCTTTTCTTGTATAACCATTGTTATGTCTGCACACAGAGTGCTATATACTATTCTGCTTATGACTTCACCTCATGGAAGGAAGAGGAGATCTAGAGAAATCTTGGATGAAGACGGAGTCAATAATCATTAGATAGGCAAGATCAGTAGAGGGAAAGAGAGATGGACAATAAGAGGACACACAAGCCTGGGGAAAGGAAGCCAGGATAGAGTATGATCAAAGTCTGTAAGAGTCTTACAAGATAAAATAGAAGGTTGAGAATAATAAATGAAAATTTGCATCTAATGATTAAGGAAAATGAGATATACATGGTGGGCAGATAAGCTTTTCCAAAAATATTTCTTTGGTACCACTATGTATGAAATGAAAAATGGCTAATGTGATATGGTAGAATGTTATGTTGAGATTGTTGGCCTCTTTTCACTGTTTTCTCTCCTATACTGCCAACAGAGAAGGGAGACTTTATCTGAATATCTCCCTGAAACCAGTTTTATGGAACTAACTTAACCTTTGTGTTTTAGGAAAATCTTGGGACATAATAGAAAAACCACCCCCCAAACTGAGATGGAGTTGAGAGACCAAAGAATGACTAAGACAAGTCTAGCTTAGTGAGTTGGATGAGTTTATTAGAGGTTACTTACTCAGGGTTTCTGCTCCTGGGCAGCACAGGAGCTTTTCCACAGCAGCTTTCTTGCTAGCAAAGTCTGTGTCTGCCCCCCGGTGATGTTGCTTTAAACCCTGTCCCAGTGAGTAAAACAGAGCTCTTCCATTATAGCATTGCATGTTTCCATTGAAACAAATCAAGCATGCACAGTACAATCATCATGTGCCTTTATATAACCCCTGTTATGTTAATGATATTACAATTCTCCACTAGGTGGGGATTTTAGTATTACAATTAGCTACAGGGTATTGTAGGTCAGCTAAAGCGGTTCTAAGGCAGTCAGGGCTGGTTTACACCAGTTGCCTCTACCTCAAGAAAGTGCTGAGGCACTTCTTTTGTGCCCAGTAACTATCTTTTGGCATTTGCTTAATCTGTTTTGTAAGAATTTTGTTGCACACTCCAAACTAGCATAGCACAGTATTCTGTGTGGTGGGGAACTTGCATTTTCTCCTTACTTTGGAAGGTTAGTTTAATTTCTTCCTTGAGTAAAGATACCTCCGTAATATATCTGACAGAGGGTCAACTACTTTCTATTGTTTGAAATGTAGTAACACCTTGTCAGATACGTAGTTTACAAATATTTTCTCCTATTCTGTAAGTTGTCTCTTCACTCCGTTGATTGTTTCCTTTACTATGCAGCAGCTTTTTAGATTAATGTAATTTCACTTTTACACTTATGCTTTTGTTGCCTGTACTTTCGAGATTTTATCTAAAATATCCTTGCCCATCCCAACGTCAGAAAGCATTCTCCCTATGTTTTCTTCTAGTAGTTTCACAGCTCCAGGTCTTACACTTAAGTATTTAATACATTTCAAGTTGATCGTTGCATATGGTGAGAAATAAAGTTCTATTTTCACTTTTCTGCATGTGAATATACAGTTTTCTCAACAAACGGTTAATATCCAAAGCACATAAGGAACTCAAATAACTGAATAACAAAATAAAAAAATAATAATGATAATAATTTGATTTAAAAATGGGCCAATGGCCTGAACAGACATTTCTCAAAAGAAGACATACAAATATCCAACAGATGTATGAAAAATGTTCAACATCACTAAACTTCAGGGTAATGCAAATCAAAGTCACAATGAGATTTCTCCTCGCCCCAGCTGGAATGGCTATTATCAAAAGGACAAAAGATAGCAAGTGTTGACAAGAACATGGAGAAAAGGGAACCTTTACTTATACACTGTTGGTGGTAATATAAATTAGTATAGCCATTATGGAAAATAGGAGGCTCCTCAAAAAATAAAAAATGATATAACACATGAGCCAATAATCCCACTACTGAGCATGGAGATGAAATGAGTATGTCGAAGAGATAGGTACACCCCCATGTATATTGCAGCACTACTCACAATAGCCAAGATATGGAATAAATTTAATTTACCCATCAATGGATAAATGGATGAAGAATACGTGGTGTATAGGCACAATGGAATGCTACTAAGCTGTATATAAGAAGGAAATCCTTTCATTTGTGAAAACATGTTTTTAGTAAAATAAGCCAGGCACAAAAACACAAACATTGCATTGTTCTCACTCATATATGGAATCTAAAATAGTTGATCTCAAAAAAGTAAGAGTAGAACCATAGTTACTAGAGGCTGGAGTAAAGGAGAGAAAGGAACAGAGAGATATTGGTCAAAGGATACATAATTGCAGTTAGATATGAGGAATCAATTTCAAGAGATCTATTGTACAGCAAGGTGATTATAGTTAAAGATGACATATCATATTCTTGAAAAATGAAAATAAAGTGGATGTTATGTATTCTCATCATAAAAATGATAATTGTGAGGTAAGGTATTTGATAATTAGCTAGATTTAGCTGTTTCACAATGTATATGTACTTGAAATCATCATGTTGTA
>RJWJ010027705.1:0-21999 GCA_004363605.1 Indri indri
AAAAGAACGTTTCGAGTAAATCTTTTTAAATTTTTTTTGCCACATTTTAGGTTGCTGTTTCTAACATGTACCACATTATCATTTTGTAAATAAACCAAATAACTCTCAATCGTCGTATTCTTGAGAAGTGTCAATCTTTATATTGGCACAATTTCTCTCTGTGGTTTTCCTGTCAACACAACCTACTGCTTTAATATAAAAAGCCATTTGAAATGAACACAGTTCACTATTAATGAAACGTGTAGTCAGGGTCACGGTAATTTCTTGTCTGCAGTGAAGTACTTCCTTTACATTCTTAGCCTTCTCTTGAAGAACTATGTGTTCAGCTTTAAATAATAAACTAAACTGTTCTCTCTTGTGCCAGAATGTAGGCCAGGTGGCCAGAAGGATAACATGACAACTTTAGGAAGGAATTTCTTACCCCTTCATACCTTATGAACTAATTCTTTCCTTCTTTTTCAAACGCTGGCAAGCAAAGGAAGAATGTTCTTACAGAAGGATGGGAGGAAAAAACCAGATTTCAATTCATTATGACAAATTTATAAGTGAACATAGCCATATATTTCCAAAACCAAACCAAGGTTTGCCTCTTTAGTTTTTTTTTTATGAAAAAGCTCAAGAATATATATATATATATATATATATATATATATATATGTACATATGCACATTTCCCCTGAATAAGCAAGGTGAACAATGGAACCAGAGGTTCTGTCTCTAAACTGTTAAGAGGAAAATGGAAAATGGGATGATGGTTGTCACCATTGGAGTAAAATTTAAAATTACTGGGGAAAAAATTAAAGTATATAAAATAGAGTTATGGGATGTATTAAGTTAATATTATTTTTCTCCAAAGGAAGCTGTTTGGGATTTTGTGAATTTAGCAGTAGTTGCTATTTGCAGTCTTATTGGTAGACTTGTTGTCACACTTCTAACATTTCTCTAATGGGGATGCATGAATTACTCCTCTTCTGTAGAATACACTGTCTGAAAATTGAGCATGTCCATGGTTGTCCTAGTTGTTCCGTTTGCACCTGGTCTGCTCGGACTATGAATCAGCAGAGTATCCCTAGAAGTTGGGAACTATCTTGGTTTTCTATTACTGTTTTAACAAAACGTCACAAACCTAGTGCCTGAAAACAAAACAAATTCAGTATCTTATAGTGCTATAGTTCTGACACAGGTCTTGCTGGGCTAAAATCAAGGGAGAGGTAGGACTGTGTTCATTGCTGGAAGCTCTGGGAGAGAATCTGTGTCCTTGTCTTTTCCAGCCTCTGGAGGCTGCCCGCAAGCCTTTGCTCATGGCCCCCTTCCTCCACTCGGAAAAGGGCAGTTTGAATCCTTCTCACATTGTATCATTCTGACCTCCTTTTCTGCATTTCTCTTCCAATTTTAAGTGGTAACATCTCCCCCAGCCGGGATAATCTTGGATAATCTCTTTATGTTAAAGTCAGCTGTTTAGCAAACTTAATCCCACCTGCAACCTTAATTCCCTTTTGCCGCAGAACATAACGCATTCACAGGTTCCTGGGATTAGGCTGTGGATATCACTGCGGGGCCAGTGGGTGCATTGTTGTGTTTACTACAGGGACTATATTTGCTTTCTGTGTTGTTGAGCTTGTATTGTTCAATGCTAATTTTCATTTAAAAAGATCATAAATTTAATAACTAAATGTGTCAGCTTGAGGTAAAATAACTAAATGTCTCCACTTAATGGATATATAATAGAAATATTACTTGATATTCATGTAAGAGACTGGTTATCATCAATACAAGGATAGAATAATTATTGAAAAAACTGTCTGTTTTATTGTGAAGTGGAATGAGTAACAAAATGTGGATGCAATTTACTCCATTTATTGAAAACCAAAATAATGAATGTCCTATGTAATATTCATTATTCCCGTGATGAACTCAGGTTTGTAATTTTAGAAACAACCAAGCAAATTGTGAATATGGCCACGCGATAAAACTAAACAGGGTGGTTTAAAAATGTACAGATATGGTAACGTAAAGGGAAAAGAAGACTAAATACATTGTTGAATAGGGCAAACAAAACAAATCAGTTGCTAACCTTAGGTTAAAAAAATTATCTCTTTTAAAGCCTTGACAAATCGTGTCTCTGACTTAACAATATCTGAATCAAGCCCAGCATGCATGAAACAGAACACTTCATTTTCTGAGTTTCCAATTCCGAGAAAAAAAATTTTAATTTAAATATTATTTTGCCAAAAAATAACGAAAATAATAAACACTTATTGTAACCTTACATCGCCAGGACTTTAGGCCTTCTACACTCCTGACATAAAATAAAGCTAATTGTAAGCATTCAATATGCATGAGAAACTAAGATTTTATGTACTTTATTTCATGTAGCCTTCAAATAATTAACACAGGTAGTTAATACCATCATGCTCATTTTGTAGATGTAGAAACTGAAGCTCTGAGAGGTTAAATAATTTACTTAGGAATATCTACAGAGTAAGAGATAGAGCTGGCATTTCTAAGCTATACATCCTGGCTCCACAACCTTTGCTATTAAATGGTTCTTTACTGTCTTCTAACCTGGGCCACATGCAGATCTTTTTCCTTTTAAATTTAAGATGCATAACAGTTTGAAATGTTAAATTTTGATCAGTTATCCTTAAGATAAAAAATAACTTAGAATTTATTTCCCATGCTATTAGACGATTATCAAACCTCTTAGATTGCCATTACCCTGATCTTCCCAGGGAGAGCTATGCTACATTGCATTATTCGTTCAACTACTACGTTTTCAAACTCAAAATTACAGACCTCATGCCAGCTAAATGTAAAAGCATGGAAGCTTTTCACAGCTGAAAAACATTGAAACTCTGTTGAAGTTCGTTTGGCATTACTTGATTGGACGTGGATGTGCATGCTTGTTGTTGTTCTTTTTTTCCTTCCCTGTTCTTCCTATATCTTTTGTGTGTGTGTGTGTATGTGTGTGTGTGTGTGTGTGTGTGTGTGTGTGTGTGCGCGCGCGCGACAAGGTCTCACTCTGTTACCCAGGCTAGAGAGCCCTGGTGGCATCATAGCTCACTACAACCTCAATCTCCTGGACTGAAGTGATCCTCCTGCCTTAGCCTCCTGAGTAGCTGGGAGTAGGACAGGTGGGCCCCACACCTGACTAATTTTTCTGTTTTTTGTAGAGACATGATTTGGCTCTTTCTCAGGCTGCTCTCGAACTCTCCTGTCAAGTGATCCTCCTGCCTTGGCCTCCCACAGTGCTAGGATTACAAGTGTGAACCAACACATCCGGCCTTTTGTCATTCTTAGTTTAGTAGTATGGTGAGAGTAAAAGCTCAATATGACCATGTATTAGTTTTCTATCATTGTATAACAAATTGCCACAAACATCAGTGTAAAACACCATTTATAATTTCACAATTTCTACGGTTCAGGAATCTGGATATGTATGCCATTTGCTCAGGCTCTCCCCAGGCTGAAATCAAGGGACTGCAATCCCATTTTAGGCTTAGACTCTTTTTCTAAGGGCATTGTTTACTAAAAGAATATATTTCCTTAATTTTGATGTAGTTATAGTAATGACGTCCTCAGCTTCAAGAGGCCACCTATTGTTTTCAGTCCTGTGGCCTTTTCTGCTTCCTCGAGGCCAACAGATGAATATCTTTCTGATGCTTCACTTTCTTCTACATGGCTTCTCTTACCTGGTCAGGTCAATACTTTAGATTAACCGAAAGTAACTGAGAGTAATTTAATCACAGGGATGATATTCCATTATATTCACAGGTTCACCTACACATAAGAGTAAGGGACTGTACAGGGTAATATACTAGGGGACAGGAAACTGGGGGCATCTTGCAATTCTATCTACCACAGATCATTTTCCCAAATTTGATACCAACATTATAAACTGCTCTTCTTTAAGGTATCCAGACTAGGAAAGATTTTTCTCTTACAATTTAGCAATATTATATATGTAATTTTAATATACATATACATGATTTTTATGCACATGTTCAAATATAAAATATCAGAGTCTATTTTGTCTATTTGGAACATATTGTCTCTTAGTGGTGCTGATTTCTCCATAGTTGAGTTTCAGCATTCCTTTTCTGTGTCATTTGAGAGCTTGAGTATGGAAAATAAATACTTGTGTTTAATTTTAAATTTATTTGTGGTAAGTGTTTTAACACTGAGCTTTTTATACACTAAACTGATATAATTTATTTAATTTATTGAATGTTTAGTAAGACTTCATTTGGTTTAAAAAGCAAATAAATTGACCTATATTAATAAAAGATTGATACAACAGCTTAAGTACGATATAAAGCTTCTAAGAATTTAAGGAAATATCTTACTGAATTAAGGCTATTCACGCTTTACAGAAGGTAACCAGATCTACTGTGGATGCCTCACTAGCAGATTATCTAGTCACTGCGGGCATCTCTGAGAGTGAGACACTTAGAGTCAGACTAACGTGTGAATTCATGATAGGAAAATACACAATCACCTTTTAGACTTTTGTTTTCTAGTCCTCAAAAATATCTTCTCATGGCAAGAATAAGTAAATTAACATTTATTTGTTTATTTATTTGAAGAAATGGGTGTCTTGCCCAGCCTGGAGTGCAGTGGCCAATAATAGCTCACTGTAGCCTCAAAATCCTGGGCTGAAGTGAACTTTGCTCCTCAGCCTCTAAAGTGGCTGGGACTATAGGTGTGTGCCACTGCACCTGGCTGGCTTTGAATCTTAGGTTTACTTTCTAGGTGCCAATGAAAGATTCTATACAGCAAGAAAAATTGTCCAGCTTTATGGCACGAATGAAAATAAAATTAGCTGAAATGTGGAATTACCTCTCCCATTATAACTGAGAGGCTGATCAGGGGAAAGCCTTATGTATTATGACACTTCCTGTCATAGTTTTAAGAATTTAAGTGTGTTACAATACAAATTTCACCTGATGGCATTCTACTGTGATGACATATGGCCACAGCAGATGCTTGGCTACAACGTGACCTGGAACTGAAAGTTCATTGTGAAGATGACTAACATTAGCACTCCTCTAGATGGTAGGTAATTTGACTAAAAATGTATCTACTTATTATTCATAGAGGATAATCATGAACTTTTTGAATACACATGTTGTTTTTAACAACAAAGCTTGAATGATTTATGTAGTTGACGTAAGGTAATTAATCTCTACGAGACATAAGTAATTCTAACATTTAAGTATCTGTTTATAACCTAGGTATGTATTATTCAGAATATAATTTCTCAAGAAATAATGTAATACATAGTGCTTATATTCTCAAGCTACTCTATTTTCTTCATTCAACTTATAATGTATCCAACACAATGCAAGTTAATAACAATATATTTAAATATATAATAGCTGTTATAGCAGAGTTAATTAGTAGAAAATAAAACAAACTCCTAGTAAAAATATTTAATATAGTCAAGTATGAGTAATTAAAGAAGGCAGGTTAATCAGATTATTGTGAATACAACTTTTGGTTACTCACTTGGCTTTTAAATAAAAATGATAGTAGGTTTCATTAAATATAATTTCACTCTAAGTCATTTACTTTGCATTTTTATAAGGTGTATCCAGCACTGTTTGCAATTTGCATAAGTATCAACTCTGATTAGGATACAGTGCTATCTCCCAAATAAAAACAGAGAAGTTCTGATTTTATTGCATCTAACACAAGCCTGTTATATATTTATTCTTTTGGATTATTTACTGTCATAGGCTCTTGAGTTTGTTAATTCTCTGTGCCATCTGAATTTCTCTTATTTTGGATTATTTCCTGCCATGTTTAATTTTTTGTGTGGGTGCTCTTTTCAGCAACTTATGTAGTTGCTGCTATTGTTTTTTTTGTTGTTGTTTTCTCCCTCTAGTGGGATTCTTCTGTTCCCTATACACATGATCGAATAACAAGTTACGTCAATAGTAGTTGAAAAACAAATTATTTCTTCTCATGATCTTTTAGGTTGACAGTGTTCAACTGCATGGTTCTTGCCATGCTTTGTGTCACTAATGTCATGTGGTTGTGGTCAAATGGTAATGGAAATTTAGACATCATAGTCCCAAGAAACACAGATTTGAAATTTTTTCAAGATATATTTCTTTTATTTTGTGCATCATTTGCTTGACACACACAGGCATCTGGTCATGTCTTTCAACCAGATTATGGTTGTTGACCTACCTTCTCATGTAGGATTCAGCCATTTTTTTGTATGGTGCCAGTTAGTTTTGTTTTTTTTTTAATATGGAAAAATATTTTTCTCCCATTGTATTATTTGCATAAATTTTTCAGAAATTAATTAAATGCAAGTGTGGCAGAGTCAACTATTTTTTCATTTCTTTTCTGATCTATTAATTTATAGCTGTATGTTTATCAGATATGCCACATTACCAGGTACAGTTTACATTAAATGACTAATCAGGTGCCCTTTTTTTAATTTTTTTAAATTTCAGCAGATTACAGGGATAAAAATGTTTAGGTTACACATATTGCCTTTGCCCCACCTGAGTAAGAGCTTCAAGCGTGTCCATCCCCCAGATGGTGTGCGTTGCACTCATTAGGTATGTATATACCCATCCCCTTGGCTGTGCAGAAGCTTCATTTAAGTAAGGAGGTGAAAGACCTCTATAGGGAGAACTAGAAAACGCTGAGGGAGGACATAACAGAGGACGTAAACAGGTGGAAAACCATACTATGCTCATGAGGCAGCAGAATCAACATTGTTAAAATGACTATACTACTCAAAGTATCTACAGATTCAATGCAATCCTGTTAAAATACCAACATCATTTTTTTCAAATCTAGAAAAAATCTACACTTTATATGGAACCAGAGAAGACCCCGTATAGCAAAAGCAATCTTAAGCAAAAAGAACAAATTTGGAGGCATCAATTTACCAGGCTTCAATCTATACTACAAGGCTATAGTAACTAAAACAGCATAGTACTAGTGCAAGAACAGGGACATAGACCAATGGAATAGAACTGAGAACTCAGATGTAAAACCATCCTCATATAGCCATCTTGTCTTTGACAAAGGAGACATAAACATACACTGGAGAAAATAATACTTATTCAATAAATGGTGCTGGGAAAACTGGATAGCCACATGTAGAAGGCTGAAACAGGATCTGTACCTCTCACCTCTCACAAAAATTAACTCATAGTGGATAACAGACTTAAACCTAAGGCATGAAACTGTAAGAATTCTACAAGAAAATGAATGTTAGAAAAACTCTTATAGACATTGGCCTAGGCAAAGAATTTATGAAGAAGACCCCAAAGACAATCATAACAGTAACAAAAATAAATAAATGGGACCTGATCAAATTAAAAAGCATCTGCAGAGCTGAGGAAACTCTCACAAGACCAAACAGACAACCTGCAGAATGGGAGAAAATATTTGCATGTTACACATCCAATAAAGAACTGATAACTAGAATCTATATAGAACTCAGGAAAATCAGCAAGAAAAAAAATCAAACAGCCCTATCAAAAAGTGGGCAAAGGACATGAAAAGAAACTTTTCAAAAGAAGATAGACTAATGGCCAGCAAACATATGAAAAAATGCTCAATATCTCTAATCATCAGGGAAATGCATATCATAACCACAGGGAGATATCGCTTATCTCCAGTGAGAACAGCCTTTATGAAAAAGTCCCAAAACAATAAATGTTGGCATGGATGCAGAGAGGTAGGAACACTCATACACTGCTGGTGAGACTGCTAACCAGTACAACCTCTGTGGAAAGCAATTTGGAGATACCTCAAAGAGCTACAAGTAGAACTACCATTTGATCCAGCAATCCCATTACTGCACATATACCCAAAGGAACAAAAGACATTCTATAAAAAAGACATCTGCACAAGAATTGGGCTGTTTCTAGCAGCACAATTCACAATTGCAAAATGTGGAAATAACCCAAGTGCTCATTAATATGTGAGTGGATTAATAAAATGTGGTATATGTATATCATGAAGTTCTACTCATCCACAAAAAGCAAGGGTGATCTAGCACCTCTTGTATTATCCTGGATAGAGCTGGAGCCCACTCTACTAAGTGAAGTATCACAAGAATGGAAAAACAAGCACCACATGTACTCACCATCAAATTGGTATTAACTGATCAACACTTAAGTGCACATGTGGTAATAACATTCATCGTGTGTCGGGCAGATGGGAGGGGGGAGGAGGGGATGGGTATATACACACCTAATGGGAGCAGTGGATGGGGGATGGACATGCTTGAATCTCTGACTCAGGTGGGGCAAAGGCAATATGTGTAACCTAAAAATTTGTACCCCTGTAATATGCTGAAATAAAAAAATTAAAAGAATAAGTAAAAAAATAAATTAAAATTATCATATTTCTTTAAACATTCATTTTCAATTACAAAATATTAAGGGGTACAAATGTTTCTGCTTACATGGATCACTTATGCAATACTTGAGTCGTGGCTATAAGTGTTCCCATCACTCAAATAGTGTTCATTATACTCATTAGGTAGGTTTTTGCCCCTCCTCTTCCCCCTAAGCATTCATCCTTTCAATAAATATTTAATAAGAAAAAAAACATACTTTTATATTTACTCATATTCACCATTTCTAACCTCTGATAATTTATGTGGAATGGCGTTTCAATTAGGTATAAATTTCCTTCAGCCTTTATACTTTCTTTTAAGTATGTCTTATGATACAAATCTTCTGGTTGATACATTTCCTAAGAATTGGTTTATCTCAATTTTTTTTTTTTAATTTTCATTTTTGAAGGATATTTTCAGTGGATTTTGAATTCTTGGCTGATTTTTTAAAATTTCTTCTGGTACAATATTTCATTTCATTTTCTGTATCATGCCTTCTTTCAGAAGAGAAATCAGTGATGTTCTCATTATGCCTCACACCCACTCCTAATTTTTATGTGCACTTTTTAGATGCTTTTACGTGGTTTATTTATTTTTTTTTTAATTTGTGGTATGCACAATTTTGCAGTGCCTTGATATATATTGCTTTAAATTTATCCTACTAAGCATTAAGCTTTTTGGATTCATGGGTTGATATTTTTATGAAAAGTGAGCTATTTTATGAAATGTGAGCTATTATTTCTTCAAATATTTTCTGCCCTGACCTCTGTCTCTTAATGCACAAACTTTGTGAATCCAAATGCTTATATGCCACATTGTTAAATGTCACCGAGGTGTTGTTTTTTTTTTCAATTTTAGCTTTTTGTATTCTTTAATTTGAATAATTTCTTTTGACAGGTTTTCAAGTTTACTAATCTTCAGTATCTAATTTACAATTCAGCCTACTTTGTGAATTCTTCGTTTCAGACGTTGACTTTTTTAGTTGTAGACTTTTTATTTATTTTCATACTCTTAATTTCTCTACTAAAATTCTCTCCCTTCTCTTTTAAATTCATTTTTCCTTAATTTCTTATATATATATATATATATATATATATACACACACACACAGAGAGAGATATATTAGAGACAGAGAGAGAGAGAGAGAGAGAGAGAGAGAGAGAGAGCATGTGCAATTTTAAATCCTCTGGTGCTAAGTTTAACAATTTTGCATGCTTTGTGTTTCTATTGACTACTTTTCCTTGGTTATGGGGCACATTATTATGCTTCTTTACATATCTGGTGATTTTTTAATTGTATGGTAAACATTGTAAATGCTATAATTGTTGAGACTGAATTTTTATTCTCTTCCTTTAATGATATTTAAGTCTTTTCTTTTTGGGGGCGGGTGTCAGGTAATTAATTTAATAATAGGTCAGCATTGTCTTTTGGATATTTGTTTTTAGCTTAGTTAAGATAGGTCTAAAGGATCATTGATAAAAGTCACTCTAATGTTTCCACATGAAATGTCCTTTTTGGGAGTCAGCTGAATATCTAGAGTGTTCAAATAGATCTCTTGACTGCATGATTGGAATTACTAGTTATTCCAGTACTGTAAAGTTTCCAGTGTCCCAAGGTAATTTTTCTCTGCCAAATTAATGGAGATTCACACAGCAAATTCACCACATATTACATGATCAAAAACATAAGAAGACTCTCATGCAAACTGCTGAACTTCCTGCTCTGTTCGACACCTTCCTCTGTAATATCCTGTTACGCAAATTCCCGCCATCTCAGCAGCCAGACTCCAATCTTGACTTTCCCAAATCTTCAGTACTGTTGTACTTTACCTCAGCACCACTTTCCTGGACTGCGTTCTGGAAAGTACCTCAAGGCAAAGTGCAAGGATGACCCTAGAAACTTTGTTTTTATCAGAGATAATCAAATATTGTTACTTGTGTTCAACATCTGAAAATAGTTCTTTGGTATATACATTTTATTATTTATTTTTTTATTCATTCACTAATTCGTTTGCTAGGGAGCTGGTCTGATAATCTGGCTGTAGTTACTTTATCATGGCCAGAAGCAGAAATCACATAGTGGCAATTTGAGAAAAATTTTGTGTTTTCTATTTGAGAGTACTAGGCTTTAGACAAGTTAAATCTCTTGTCCAAATTTATATGGTAAGTCATTGTTGGGGCAGAGTTACACTCTCTGCTTAGTCTACCACTCAAGCTAGCCATTAAAAGAATATGCTCCTGCTTCAACTAAATGTGTTTATGTAAGCTTTTAGAATCTTATGGTAAAGCACTGGTGAAAAAATTATGCCCTCTAAAACTCTGTAACATATCCTAGTGCACCAGATATGAAAGACTAGTTAGATATAGCACCTTAGTGACATAATATATTGTTCAAAGTTAATAGATCCATAAAATTTTAAATATTTGTTTACAATAATTATATACATTTTAGGATAAGCGTATAATTAATTCAGTCACTCCTTATTTCAGTATCGTGTCTACATTCATAATGTTACAAGCATAATTAGGTATTGAATAAAAGAGGGAAACCTATATACTACTATCACCTTAATTATGTCAGATTAAGCTTGTTAGATTATGAATTGCATCCCTTACCTTTATTACGTAAATTGCTAAATCTTTTAGATGGGGAAGGAATTGAAAAATAGAATAGGACAAAGCAGGCATTCTGGGGGTGAACAGTGATGCCTGTAGATACATCATATGCATACTAAAGTAGACTGCTAGACAGAGAAACTGACAGATAACAATCAGACAGAAAAATGAAATATGTCTAACCAGCATGTCAAATCCAGTTCTAGGTGGAGAGAAAAATGAAGTAGACTGAGCACTTGCATACAGCCATTCGCAAATGTAAGGATACAGACCTTGATTTTTCCATTTGCATCACTACCACACACATTGTATCTAGATATACTAAAAATGTAATGAAAGAACATAAAATCCAAAAAGAAAGTCAATTCATTTAGTTCATTTGTCATAATGAGACTGCTCTACCAGGAGTGGAATAGGAAAATAGGATAGGCTGCAGGCATGGAGAAAGCTGTACATGAGTGAGTAAGAGCAAATTTTTTTGTTCACTTTGACTCCTGGGTCTTCACCTTTTTGGCTGTGGAACATTGAACCAGTCACTCTTTTGAGAGAACTCAAATTCTCTCATTTAAAAATAAAAATTTAATAGGTGGTATAAAATAACACCTATTTTTATTAACACCTAAGATTATATGATATACCATGTGTAAAACAGTTAGTATTGGACACATAGTAAACATTCACTAAATTCCCTGACATATTTTATGAAAAAATTGTTTTTAAATAAATGTCAGAATTACCATGTTTAAAACACCATCTTCAGGGGGTATAGAGCATACCAAGAATTACATACCTTTTAAAATCTTATATAAAGCAACAATTACTTCTACAACTTTCTTAGTTTTAATGATGACATAGGTAATTTTTCACTTTGAGGATAGCCATATAGTGGTTATTAATCTTACCATTTAGACCATGATATTTGAAGATATTTTAAAAGCAACTTATTTATAATTTTGATACCAGTAATCTACCTTTTCAAGAAGAAAAATATTGAAAGGACAAGGACAGTAATGGCACCCCTTGTAGGCCTCCAAAATGTCACTACTACAGAAAACCCTGCAGGTTTCTAAACCTAGTGAGATTGTGCGAGGGAAATGAAAGAGGATACTTTCATGCTTCTAAATTCAAAAGGATGTATAATATGTATTTCTCTGACTTGGAATGGAAAGAATAATAAACACACCTCTCATGGATGACTGTGTAAAGGGCCCCTCTGCATGCAAAATTGTAACTTGCTAAGGTGATAAAGCAGGCAGAATACACAGCAGTGGGAGGTGAGGAATAAACACATTTGTAAAACAAATGTTTCTGTAATAGAGGACAAGAAAGATGCTTGATGTGATCAAAATACCATTGTTATGATTTCAAAAAGAGAATCTCATTTTCACAAAAATGACAAGCATAACTTCGGCATAAGCGCAGAAATTAAATTTTAAAATGGGCCAGGCTAGTTCAGTACCTCATCGATTATAAACACTTCAAGTTTCAGTTTAACTGACTTGGGCCTAAAGAATGAAGGTACAATTGTATATAAAATACATTAATAAATATTTAGGAGTTAAAATTGAAATGGCCCTCTTATATAAGGAAAAGTATACAAATATTCCTTTCGAGCTAATCTTTTGCTCTTACCTAACTTTTAGATGTTTACGTTTTTCAAAAAGTTTTAATTCACACACACATACCTGCTTTAAACATTTGATTACTTATAAAATTACCATGAAATATATAGAATAACAGAGGTTATTTTTATTTCTATTATAGAATACAAAACTGAAATCCAAAGATATTAAAAGTTTGGTCACTGTTCACAAAAACAGTAATCGATAAAGTATGAGCAAAATCAATCCCTAAAATCTGATTTGTTTTTGTTTTTCCATTACCACAGAGTAGGAATATGTTTGTTAAGAATTCACCACCTAGAATATGAAGACAGATCCTTTTCTATCTCATTATTTCATGGTCAAAATACCATGTCAGAGGAGATAAATTTCTCCAATAAAGCATCTAATGTAAGTTGTTGGAATTCCCACAATCAACTACCACGTAAGAGCAATAATATCTACTGGTGATTTTAATATGAGGCATAACCCTTCTCCATGGTCTTAGGAATTTAAGATCCTAAGAAAAGCAATATCTTGTATAACATCTTAGCTCAGGCTGCTATAATCAATTACCATAGACTGGATGGCTTAACCAATAAACGTTTATTTTTCACAGGTCTGAAGGCTGGGAAGTCCAAGATGATTTTCCCTGCATTGATGGCTTCTGGTGAAGACCCTCTTTCCTGTTCACAGATGGCCACATTCTCACTGTGTCCTCACATGGCATAGAACAGAGACAAAGGACAAGCTCTCATGTCTCTTCTTATAAGAGCTAATCCCATTCATTGGGGTTCCACCCTCATGACCTAATTACCTCCTAAAGGCCCCAACTCCTAATACTAGCACATCAGGAGTTAGTATTTCAATATATAAATTTTGAGGGAACATAAATATTCAGTCTATAACACTGAATGGTATAGAACCTCTCACTCCACACTTGACTTTCTTTTACCCTCATAATTACAGATCTCTGTATAGTGAACTACCCTCGGGATTCTTGCATCATAATCTTGACTTTGAAGTTCTCACTTTTTAGCCTTCTCTTAGCTTTACATTTTGTAGTAATTTTAAAGGATATTAGAAATATTATAAAATGAAGAAAACATTGTGGGTAAAATGTATTTTTCTTTAAAAACTTTTCCCCTTTGGTGTGATGTATCTCTTTACTATCCACCATTATTTAGTCTATGTGTGGAGGGGATGATTAGTGAGAGAAACTTTGTGAATGAAAAAGCCAGTTATTTTCAGGATTTATACACTTTTAATGCATTTTAAAATATAAGTTTGTGAAGATTCACTGAACATAAATGAGCATAGAAGTCTATGTAGATCAATTCCATTAGCTACTTTTACGTAGGTATTTGTTTTTTAATAATGTGTTGTCTTGTTATCATTCTCATTTAACTTAGAGCAGACGTACCAAGGGAAAGACATGAGACATTTTTTCAACGCGTCTGAACATATACTTCTGAGAATATTTTATATTTTCTACACTTTTAGAAGAACTTCACAAAAAAAGCAGTCTGTACGCATTCAAGTTGCTAAAACTGATTCAGCATCTATCTTTTTTCCGCCCAAAGTTAAATTGTTTTTGGAGATTGAAAAAAGCATGCAATTCCCATGCTTTATTCATGGAAATAAATGGGGGGAGAAGGGAGGAGTAAGTTGAAAGTTTAGCTGCAAAATCTAAAAACTTGCCTGTGCAAGTTATAATGATAGCACATTCCCTTTCTCTGTGCATTTTCGCAGGCAGGTAAAATAAATGACCGCTAAATAATGATATGCTTAAAAGGAATAGGTATTTCAGGAAAGAAAGGTTTAGAGAAAATGGAGGACAGTTTAGAAAACATAGAGGTAGTGGAAGACAGGTGCTGAATGGAGTTGCTTATACTTCTTTGGATTCTTAACTTCTTTAGTTTGAATGAGTTCCAAAAAGCTGAAGCACTTTTTACAGTCTGCCTATGGCACAGAGTAAATAGTTAGATAATATTTACCTAAGCACACTGAGCAGACAGAAAAAAAAAAAAATCCACAGGCTTATAAGACCAAAGTGGTCTCTTTCTCAAATTTAAAGCCTCTGGTGATGGACAGTATTGTTTGCTTTCTGAGAACTGTAAGTTAAAAGCATTAGACTTTTAATGGAATCTAATTTCTCCAGAGGCAGATACTTCCAAAGAGAACCTCAACTCTACATGAAAAAAAATTCCACCTCCAGAATCCATTAAAATAGCTTAATCTAAATTATTATCCTTCATGCTTTGTAAAAATAGCTTTGTATAAAAAATTTAAAAAATGTAAAGCCACTCACTAAATTTAGAATGTATCCTTGAGGAAAAGTTTCTTCACCTGATTAATGTCAGGATCTGACACTGGGTCCACAATGAGCTGGGTAATCAATATCACATTAACTATACACATAAATAAGTGATTGTTTATTTACAAAGCATACTTATAGCCTGTGTAATTAACCCTTAATCTTCTAATGGTACAGCTATAGTAATTATAGTATCATAGTGAAAAAAATAGTAAGCTCTTATATAATACCACAACTATAATATTGACATTTATGGCCTGGAATTCTCCAATCAATATATTGAAATATTATTTCACCTTTCATCTAGAAAAGATTAAGAAGTTAATGAACTCTTTCAAAGCTTTTTAACATTTTAATATCTCTAAATAAGTATTCCTAAAGAAGATTATTCACATAGATTATCAAGATTATTGATTGCTTAATGTTTGCCAGTGTCCTAGTTAGAGCAATGATCTACTCCCTTCTTATTTAAATGAGAATATTTTAGAAGTAGAAAATATTTTTAGTATCTGTTCAAAATGCAACAATATCAAACTATCATGTAATTGAAATTTCTAAACATTCAGTTTCAAAACCAAAAATAAACAAGGTTCACATCAGCTTTGCAGACTAGATCTGCTTTAAGTCCTTTGTTGACTGTATACAATAGTACAAACGGAAGTGGAGCTGAAGTGGTGAATGTATAAAACAGTTCAGGAGTATCTTAATATCTAAATTAGTTCCAGGATAGTTTTTTTGTTTTTGTTTTTTATTTATTTTTTGGAAGAAGAGATGACATTTCTGATGTGATTTGTTAAAAAGAAAAAGGTTAACAAACAATTTTGAGCCTGCATAAGTCCATTCTGAACCCTGTAATAAAAGTCTCTTATTAATATCACAAGGCTTTTGGGGACATTTGGGTGTTAATTAGTTGACTTCTCACATTTGATTTAGAGAAGATTTTATAAAGCCATTTAAAAAAATAAATCAAGAACCTAGAAGGAAAGACATATGTCTCTAGGTATAACTCTCCAAGCGTGGAGTCAATGTCAATATCCCCTAAATAGTATGCTGAAGTCAAATGTAATAACTCTGGGAATAGAACTGAAATGCCTAAAGAAAACATTGAAATATAATCCAAGGTACTACATTGCCCCAATAATCTTCAGTACAAAAATACTTTACTAGATAGTGTTATGAAAAGAAATAGGAGAAAATCGTATTTAGAAACTGTCTTAGCTCAGGCTGTCATAACAAAATGCCACAGACTAGGTGGTTTAATAAACAGAAATTTTGGGGAGAAGCCAAGATGGCGGACGAGAAAAGCCGCCAGTTGGAGTGTCTCTGCAAAAAAAGACAAATTTTAGAAGAAAGAGAAAAAAAATCAGCTAGCAGAGAAACATAGATCGGGAGAGGGTTGGAATGAAGGGTGCCTGAAACTACAGGAGACTCCACGGGAAGATGTTTCGGAGGAGAACTGGAAGGAGAAAGGTCCCAAGAGGCTTGGAGACCAGTGACAAGTGTAGGTGGAGTGGTTAACTTTCCCCTCCCTTGCATGTCGGACTGTTGGTGGGCTCCTGAGCGGTTGGAGAGACCTGCCGACACCAGCCCAGAGACGGCTGCCGCCAGTGAGCAGTGGCCTCTTGCGGACATGGGGGCATTGGATTCCCAGCCCCCTCAGGGCACCTCCCCGGGCACAGACCCAAGCCTGTAAGTGGATGCCATATTGCTCCATTCTCTCCTTCCCCCTCCCTACCTGAGAGTGCTCAGAGAGACAATTTAACCATCACATGGAGGCATCTCCAAGGAATGGGACCTTTCCTTTTGGGGCCCTACGGCAGACTGAGGGGTACTCAGATTGCTAGCTCCCTACCTGCCAGCCCTCCCAGGTGCTGCTTGCCTGGGAACTCCAGGGGAGCGGGTCAAATCCCAAGATGGAGTGAAATCAATCCAGCTTGGGCACCCTGTAGGTGATTCAAGACCAGCACCCCTCCCCCGGCAGAGTCAGGGATCGATCTCCAGGGCCAAGGGGACAGGCCTGCAGACCAGACCCTGTACACCCAGGTCACTATCACACTGCCCTGGGGCACAGAGATCTGTGAAAGAGCCTACTAAGGAGTGTGTGCCTTCAGGGGCAGATCAGCATGCCTGAGTGGCATCCCTCCTCCCAAAGGAAGGCTGTGCACCCAGCTCAGGCTGCGATCCTGGGTAGGGAACCTCCCGGCCCATGTCACAGCTAGGGAAGATCCATCAGCCTGAGGTCCGGCTTGCTGGCAGAGGCCTGGGAAAGGCCGTGAAGAGGGGGAGAGTGGAGAGGATTGAGACCTGCTCCAGAGTGTGGGTCTTGGACAGCTCCACCCCCCAAGCCCAGACTTTAAGCTGAGTGGAGCCATTTCAGCCCCTCCTGGCAGCTTTGCACAGAAACAAAGAGCAGACCTTTGACCACTGCAAACAGCAGTTGTGGAGCCCGAGAGCAGGCTTACCCAAACCAGCTCTACCCAGACTCACTCCCAGTCCTGCCCCCACTGAGGTGGAGAACAAGGACACACCTGGAAATCCCAGGGCCCCACCCATCACCGGAGGCTCAAGAGGGCCTCTCTAGAGGAACAAGAGCTAGCTACAGGACCCCAAAACAGCACGCTCCTCCCTGCAAGTGCCACCTACTGACAGGGAGGTCATCCTGCACATGCTTTTACTGAATATACTGCATCTACTGATTCACCGTAAAGGGTGTGGTCGAATCTCACCCACAAACACCACCTACTGACTCAGAGACTAAACAGGGCATGTCATTATCCAAACAAAAACCTAAACGCAAGAAGGAACAACTGATCCAGATGGGAAGGAACCAGCGAAAGAACTCTGGAAGTATAAAGACTCAAACGAAAAGCACACCCCCAAAGAGGAACAACAGATCCCCAGCAATGGACATTTACCAAACTCAGAACACTAAAATGACAGAAGAAGAATTTCAAACATGGATTGTAAGAAAACTGAATGATATGCAAGAAAAAGTGGATGACCAACACAAAGAAACCACAAAAAAAATCCAGGACTTGGAAGAAAAATTCACTAAAGAAATCAAAATATTAAAGAAAAATCAAACCGATCTCCTGGAAATAAAGGACTCATTCAGGGAACTACAAAACACCATGGAAAGCCTCAAGAACAGGGTAGAACAAACAGAAGAAAGAATTTCAGAGATTGAAGACAACTCCTTCCAATTAAATAAGTCAGTCACAGAAATCAAGCAGAAAATTAAGAGAAAAAAAATAAGCCTACAAGAAATGTGGGATTATGTGAAAAACTGAACCTGAGGGTGATAGGGGTTCTGGAAGGTGAAGAAGAAAACACTCAAGGGCTGGATAAGCTATTTGAAGAATTAATAGAGGAGAATTTCCCAGGCCTTGCTAAAAATCTAGATATACAGGTAAAAGAAGCTCAATGGACCCCAGGGAGATTCAATGTAAATAGGAAGACACCATGTCACGCAGTCATCAGATTGACCAAAATAGCCACTAAAGAGGCCCTTCTATGAGCTGTAAAGTGAAAGAAACAAGTAACATACAAAGGAAAGCCCATCAGAATGACAACAGATTTCTCAACTGAAACACTATAAGCAAGAAGAGACTGGGGCCCCATTGTCACTCTTCTTAAACAGAATAATGCCCAACCTAGAATCTTGTACACTGCCAAACTAAGTTTCATATATGAAGGAGAAATAAAGACATTCTCAGATAAGCAAAGACTGAGGGAATTCACCAAGACAAGACCAGCTCTCCAAGAAGTACTCAAAACAAAATTACACAAGGATCAGCACAATAAACACTCTCGAATATGAAACCACTCAAAAGTTAAAGATTAAAGGCCAGATTCCGCAATGGCTCAAGAGAGAAAACAAGGCAACAAAATGCAACAGAACAGAATGAACAGTAATTCACCCCACTTATCAATTCTCTCAATAAATGTGAATAGTTTGAACTCCCCTCTTAAGAGACATAGGCTGGCCAAATGGATAAAAAGAAAAACAAGCCAAGCATCTGCTCTCTCCAGGAAACTCATCTAACCTGCAAGGATGCATTTAGACTCAAAGTAAAGGGGTGGAAATCAATATTTCAAGCAAATGGAAGCCAAAAGAAGGCTGGTGTGGCAGTTATGATCTCAGATAACTTGGTTTTTAAATCAACAAAAGTAATAAAAGACAAAGGGGGTCACTATATAATGGTGAAGGGTACAGTTCAACAAGAAGACGTAACAATTCTAAATATGTATGCACCCAATTTAGGTGCACCCAGATTCATAAAGCAAACTCTACGTGATCTAAACAAATTGACAGACAGCAACACCATAATAGTCAGAGACTTCAACACCCCACTGACAGCACAGGACAGATCCTCCAAACAGAAAATTAACAAAGCAATAACAGACTTAAACAGAACTCTGGAACAAATGGGCTTGACTGACATTTACAGGACATTCTACCCAAAAACCACTGAATGCACGTTCTTCTCATCGGCTCATGGGACATTCTCTAAGATTGACTACATTCTAGGACACAAATCATGTCTCAAAAAATTCAAAAAAATAAAAATTATACCATGCATCTTCTCAGATCACAGTGGAATAAAAACAGAAATCAACCCCAACAGAAACTCTCATCTCTACACAAAGTCATGAAAATTAAACAACTTTCTGCTGAATGATTCCTTCATAAACAAGGAAGTAAAGGTGGAAATCAAAAGATTCTTTGAACTAAATGACAAAGGTGACACAAGTTATCAAAATCTGTGGGACACAGCCAAAGCAGTCCTGAGAGGAATGTTTATTTCCATAAATGTCTATACCCAAAAGTCAAAAAGATCACAAATAGACAACTTAATGAATCAACTCAAAGAACTGGGAAAAGAAGAACAGACCAACCCCAAACCCAGCAGAAGAAGGGAAATTAATAAGATCAAATCAGAACTAAATGAAATTGACAACAGGGAAACTATATGGAAGGTTAATAAAACAAAACGCTGGTTCTTTGAAAAAATAAGCAAAATTGACACACCTTTGGCTAAACTAATGACAAACAGAATAGAAAAATCTCTAATAAGCTCCATCAGGAACAAAAAAGGAGAAGTCACAACTGATGTTGTGGAGATGCAAGATGTAATGTATGAATATTACAAAAACCTTTATGCACACAAACTGGAAAAGGTGGAGGAAATGGACAAATTTTTAGAAACACACAGCCTCCCTAGGCTCAACCAGGAAGAAATAGAATTCCTGAACAGACCAACATCAAGGACTAAAATTGAAATAGCAATAAAAAACATTCCAAAAAAGAAAAGTCCCTGACCAGATGGTTTCACACCCGAATTTTACCACACCTACAAAGAAGAACTGGTCCCTATCCTGCAAAAATTATTCCACAGCATCAAGAAGGATGGATTCCTCCCCAACACATTTTAGGAAGCCAACATAACCCTGATACCCAAACAAGGAAAGGATGCAACAAAAAAAGAAAACTACCGATCAATATCCCTTATGAATATCGATGCAAAAATTCTCAACAAAATTCTAGCTAACCGAATCCAGGTGCTTATTAAGAAAATAATCCATCATGACCAAGTGGGCTTCATTCCAGAGATGCAGGGATGGTTCAACATACACAAATCTATAAATGTAATTCACCACATAAACAGAAGCAAAAACAAAAACCATATGATTCTCTCAATAGATGCAGAAAAAGCATTTGATGAAATTCAACACCCTTTTATGATAAGAACGCTTAACAAAAAAGGCAAAGATGGGCCTTACCTAAAAGTGATACAAACCATTTATGACAAACCCACAGCCAACATCATACTGAATGGGGAAAAATTGAAAGCATTCCCACTTAGAACTGGAACCAGACAAGGTTGCCCACTATCTCCACTTCTATTCAACATAGTGCTGGAAGTCCTGGCCACAGCAATCAGGCAAGAGAGTGGAATTGAAGGCATATGAATGGGAACAGAAGAGATCAAACTCTCACTATTTGCTGATGACATGATATTATACCTAGAAAACCCCATGGATTCAAGCAAGAGGCTCCTGGAATTGATAAATGAATTCAGTAAAGTCTCAGGATATAAAATCAATACACACAAATCAGAGGCTTTCATATACACCAATAGCAGTCATACCAAGAACCTAATCAAAGACTCAATTCCCTTCACAATAACAACAAAGAAAATAAAGTATCTAGGAATATATTTAACCAAGGAGGTAAAAGACCTCTACAGGGAGAACTATGAAACATTGAGGAAGGAAATAGCAGAGGACGTAAACAGGTGGAAAACCATACCATGCTCGTGGGTTGCCAGAATCAACATTGTTAAGATGTCTATACTACCCAAAGTGATCTACAGATTCAATGCAATCCCTATTAAAATACCAACATCATTCTTCACAGATGTAAAAAAATTAATTCTACGCTTTGCATGGAACCAGAGAAGACCCCGCATAGCAAAAACAATTCTGGGCAATAAAAACAAAATGGGAGGTATCAACTCACGAGACTTCAAACTTTATTATAAGGCTATAGTAATCAAAACAGCTTGGTACTGGCACAAAAATAGAGCCATATTGACCAGTGGAACAGAACTGAGAACCCAGATATAAAACCATCCTCATATAGCCGCCTAATCTTTGACAAAGCAGACAAAGACATACACTGGGGAAAAGAATCCTTATTCAAAAAATGGTGCTGGGAAAACTGGATAGCCACATGTAGAAGATTGAACCGGGATCCACACCTTTCACCTCTCACAAAAATCAACTCATGCTGGGTAGCAGCCTTAAACCTGAGGAGTGAAACTATTAGAATTCTAGAGGAAGATGTTGGAAATACTCTTGTAGACATTGGCCTAGGCAAAGAATTTATGAAGAAGACCCAAAGGCAATCACGGCAACAACCAAAATAAATAAACGGAACCTGATCAAATTAAAAAGCTTCGGCACAGCCAAAGAAACTGTCACAAGAGCAAACAGACAACCTGCAGAATGGGAGAAAATTTTTGCATGCTACCAATTTGATAAAGGGCTGATAACTAGAATCTACTTAGAACTCAGGAAAAGCAACAA
>RJWJ010027706.1:0-21988 GCA_004363605.1 Indri indri
TTATCCAGGCTGGTCTTGAACTCCTGGGCTCAAGTAATCCCCCTACCTCAGCTTCCCAAAGTATTGGGATTACAGGCATGAGCCACCAAGCCTGGCCTCAACAGTCAGTTTTCAGTGCTCATCTTACTGGACCTATCAGCAGTATTTGTTGTCATTAATCTGTCTTTTCCACTTCGAAACACATTTTTCCCTTGGCTTCCAGTTCACCGCTCATGGTTCTCTTCCTACTTCACTAGGTATGCCTTTTCAGTCACTTTGCTTTTCATTTTTTTTTTTTTATCTCTAATGTTGGAGTATCTTGGGGCTTAATCCTTGGTCCTCCTGTTTTCTTTATTGACATCTAACTACATCAATTATCAATTTCACAAATGGTATCTTCTGGTTTCACCTATATGCCAATGGTGTGTGTGTGTGTGTGTGTGTGTGTGTGTGTGTACACATGTGCATGAGTATCCATCATCGATCTTTCAACTCCAAACTACTATAAACAACTAACTACTCACAACCTTATCTTGGATGTCTAACAGGATTCTAAATCATAACCCATCAACTAAACAATTGATGTTTCCCTCCAAGGATGCTCCTCCCAAAATCTTTCCATGACAATAAGTAGCAACTCTATTCAAGTTTCTCAGACCTACAGACCTGAAGATATCCATTACTTCAGTCTTTTTCTCTCCATCAATTCTTCTGAAAGTGATGTTGAGTTTATGTTCAAAATACATCCAGAACAAAAATGTTTCTTGCCATTTCTACCACTACCACCTTGCCTATCATCTCTCATCCTGTATTGTTGAGATAGTCTCCCAAACTCATCTTTCTGCTTTCCCCATCCCCTCTACAGCAATCCAGAGTGATATTTTAAAAAACGTATTCAGGTCATATCAGTTCTCTGCTCAAAACCCTCCAGGGCCTTCTCATCTCATGTAGGGAATATCCAAGATATGGTCCATGGCCAGACAGGGTCTACATGATCTGACCCCACTACCTCTCTGATAGCCTGACTCACTCTCTTTAGCCACAATGCCTGCCTTGTTTTTTTCACAAACATGCCTGGAGTACTCCTCTCTCATGACCTTTGCCCTTGCTCTTCTCTCTGCTTGGAATATTCTTCCCTCTTCAGAGGATGGTTTATTTTATGCCTATATTAAAAGGCAATTTATACAGAAAATTGCATCTAAAATTATACCTTATCCCCAACTTTATCACTTGTTACTTATTTTTCTTTCTTTTTTTTTATAACACAGCATCACTCAAAACACACATACACACACAGTGACAGTACATGACAACTCCATCTTTCCAGTTGTTCAGGCCAAAAATGTTAAGCACTTTTATCTTTTTCTCTCACATCTTTATCCAACCCATTAATTAATCACATTGGTTTCACTTTCCAAAGATATATAGATGCAGGTGGATAGCTATACAAAGCCTATCCCACTTCTCCCTATATTTGCTGTCATCAGTTCACATGACTTATTGTAGTAGCTTTCTCACAGGCATCTCTGCTTATGTCCCTGGTCCTCTTCGGTCAGTTTACCAGAAACCAGCCCAAATGATCTTATTAAAATACAAGTTAGGCCATGACATTCTTTTGATGAAAATCCCTAATGAATTTCCTTTTTACTCAAATTAAAAGCCAACCCCCTGTTATGACAAATGAGTCACTATGTGATCTCCCAGAGCTGTTAATTTCCTGAGCTCATTTCCATTCTCCTTCTATCTTGTTCCCTGCACTCCAGCCACTCTGGTTTCCTTGTAGTTCCTTGAATATGGCAGGCATGTTTCAGCCCCAAAGTCTTTACATTTGTTTTCCTCCATATGTCAGAAAAGCTCTTCCAGCAGATATTCAATTCATTGCTTCCTCCCCTCCTTCAAGGCCCATATCCCAATATCATCTTCTTAGTAATGCTTGCCTGACCAGCCTACCCAAATTTCAATCTTTTCTACATTTCATATCTCCTTTTTCTTCTTTATTTTTTCTTTACTCTGCATACTATAATTATTTACTTATTTATTTCATTTATTTTCTCTTTCTTCAATAGATTGGAAGCCCCAGAAAGGCACAAGTTATATGTCTATTTTTCTTCCTTTTCTGTTGCTTTTGATGAGATATTCCCAGTTTTTATAACCATGCCTGACACATAGTAAGTACCCACTAAATATTGTTGGAACAACAAATTGATTGTAGAATTTTTTCAGGTGTTTATGATGTTTCTCCCCATTAGAAGGAAAGCTCCATGAATGCAGGAATCATTATCATATCCATAGAAATGAAAGGAATGGTTGGAACCCAGGAGGACTCAAGAAATATTTGTCGAAGGGATAAATCAACAGCATAATTTGGCTTAATTCCGCTTGACTTCACTGAACTTCAGTGTCCCCAGCTGGAGTATAGAAGGCTTAGACTCGAATATAAGCATTTACCTATTAAATGATCTCTAAGAACTTTTCTATTGTGATATTTATATCTTCACAGTCCTCCCTTTAGTCATTGACTTCCTGTGACCAGAACATTCAGTAGTAACTGGGATACCGCAATACTGTGTCCCAAAAGAAAACATCATTCTTTCTTCTTTTTCTTCTTCTTCTTTTTTTTTTACTTTTATAGAGATTCTTGATTTTAGATAGAGGTGGGGAGTCTTGCTATTTTGCCCAGGCTAGTCTTGAATTCCTGGCCTCAAGAGATCCTCCTGCCTCACCTTCCTGAAGTGCTAGGATTACATGCGTGAGCCACCATGCCTGGCAAAAAGGGAACATTATTCTGTGATGACACTGCTCTAAAATTCCTCCAAAAATCATAACCAATTTCTTGTGACTATGTTTGAAGGAATTGTTGCTCTTGGCCATGGAAAGCCAAGATCTGATAACCCAGTTGAAAATGAATGGTTAGCTTTAACTTATTCCTTCAAAATGCTTCAAAGATAGCTCTTCTTTCTCCATATTTATTCAGGAGATAGTTATACACATTTGTATGTAGACATATGCACACAGAATACAGTATTATTAATATTAAAGGGTCATCAAAACCAATTTCATATTTCTTATTAATCATGTCAAGTTAGAACAAGCTTGTGATGGGGAGCTTGATGGAATTGCTCAAACTTTTATCTGAGAATTAACAATCTGCTTGAAAATTTTGTGGATAGATTGCACTTGAAAAACACCCTCTCCCTGGTTGTATTCCTTTCTTCTTCCTCTGAAACCTTCCTTTGTGCAATGTCTACTCTACTCAAGTTTGCTATTTCTCTGTTTCCTTGGTTTCACTTTCAGGCATTGTGTTTGTTCTTTCATTCTCCTGGGATGCTCTCCCCAAATCTCTTTCCATGAAAATTATTTTGTCTACTTTTGAAGTACTCAAAACTGTACAGTCCAGTATGGCAGTCACTTACTACATTTATATGTAAATATAAACTAACTAAACTAAACTAAAATTTCAGTTCTTCAATTGCACTAATTATATCTCAAGTGCTCAATAGCCATATAGACAATGCCTATAGCATTAGAGAGTACGGACAGGAAACCTTTCTATTACCACAGAAACTTCAATTAAAATTAAAATATACTCAGTAAATATGCAATTATTATTTGTTTCTTCCTCTTGGAGAAGAACATAGAGAATCCCTAACTTCAATATGTCAAGAAATATTGCCATGTCAGATAGAAGGCAGATATGCTAAATTAATTAAGTTGTGATACTTTTCTTGTCTAACTACTCAATCCAAGATTGAATAAAGTTGATCTTCTTTTGCCCTAACAAGATTAGGTGTATTCTATTGAAAACGTTATTTGCCTCCTCAAATTTTCTTCTTATCACAGTGGATTGACCCAGGGAGATGGTAACAACTTAAATTTCATAAGGTGCCTGGTAAGCCAATTAAACTTGCTTATGTTTGCATTCTATCTGATGAGGAAAATATAAAGTGGGTCCCTAGGAAAATAATAAACCCCAAGTGACATCCCTTGGTCCTGAAACTACTTTCACTTTATTACTTCTTCCTTCTTATGCTTAGCTTCCAAGACATTGAGAAAGACAGAAAAAATGGGTAACATTCATGTGTTTTGGAAAATGGATATTTCATATTATAATGAGGCACAGTGAGCATCTAGTGAGTATACTAGAGTGATTTGTTTTTAAATTTCATTTCATGAAAAAAATAATTTATTTTAATTTGGGTGCCATCAGAAACAGCATAGAATTTTCTAAATATGGGTTTCATAAGGGAAACTGTAGCCTCACTGATGACAAATATTCAAAATGACAAACCCAGGTGAAAAAGTGACATGTTCAACTCTAGCATGATTTACTGTTTTGCTAAAATGCTTTCCATAAGAATGAAAAGATATTTACAATTTAAGCAGGTAACTGTACAAAGTAATGTAAAGTTTTAAAAGGATCAAGTGCCTGCCTGTGTTCTCACTTATATTTCAAGACACACTTGTGTAAAGAATTTTTCTCTTTTTCCATTTTTATTCCTCCCATTTGTTTGCATTCTATAAATGTCTGCCTTTTGAATATCCTTCCTTAAGGGCCATACCTGTGTTTCATTTGATTTTAGGAGATATTACAACCAAATTGCACAATCACAGACAAACTAATCTACATGCTACCATACTGACAAAAGAGCACCTTAGGTAAAGGTCCTAAAATTTTATATTAATTGTTATATAGAAGCATAAAAGACAAAATGAATGGTAGCACAGAGAAATTTTGTTACCACTGATGACTTTTTCTTATAAATGACAGATATAGATGTATTAACATACCTACTGCCTGTATCTGCTCATTAAGACATTGCCAGTCTAACCACATATGGTATCCTCCATAATTTATCATAATATGTAGAAGTGTTACCTTCAGGCAGGTGATATTATGGGAAACAATTAAATAAAACACTATGGTGCTATCTCTGTGGGTAGAAAACAACTCAGGAATTCAAATATCTGCCCCACCCAGGGGGGCAGCCAGAATCTGCCTATCCAGCATCCTCATGGCTGAATTTATAGAGTATGCTATTTAAATTGTAGATTTCATTTGCAATGGGATGGATGCGAATTCAATGACCTAGCCCTCTACTCATCAATAAAGATTTTTCTGCATCTTTGTCTCACTGAAACATTATTCCTATGGTTTGTATTTCCATACGAATCAATCCCGTAAGGCTATGGAACCAAGACAGACACAGCAGGAACATTTCTTCCTTGTGTGCTTCCATTTTTGAAGCTGACATTAAATCGCAGTACTGGGAATAATGAGGGAAGCTGCATTGGCTACTGTAGCTCAGAAAATGGTAATGTTAGAGAAAAAGCCACAACACAATAATTACAAGGTGAACTAGAGAAAAATAAAAAACAAAAAACAAAAACGCTAATTAAGAATAGTGACCAGTGACTTGAAGATCCAATATGGTGTTTATTGAAGGCTTCTGTTTTAATCAAGAAGAGGAAGATTTTGCCAGTCACTTTGGGTTTAAATGTCATGGTATTTGCTGGGCAAAATTTGCCAGACATCATTCTCATGAGGGTGTTTTATTATCACTTGATTTGAGATTTTTCTCTTAAAAGGACCTGTGCAGAATCCTCTGAGCTGTGCATATTGAAGGAGTTTAAGTCAAGTTCCTCTGTACCTCAAACTATTTTCTATGATGGTCATTCAGGAGCTATTACTGCATACGTAAAGCCCGCCAGTGTTGAAACCCACTCCCCTACAGAACAATGAACATCATAGGAAGATTGAAGTATTGAACTATGATTTAAGAAATTCAGCTCAGCCCTGGAATCTGGGCCAGTGCATTTAATTGAGAACGCATTTAAATTTCTTTGATATTTCTTTATAGAAAAGTATAATACCCCAAGGGGAAAATGTATTTCATCTAAGTTATACTAACTTTGTTAAATAAGCAAATAACCAGGTACCTGCAAGCAAAAGAAATAGACAAAATATAAGCTACTGGGTATATCC
The DNA here is from genome assembly GCA_004363605.1 of Indri indri. Lineage (NCBI taxonomy): Eukaryota > Metazoa > Chordata > Mammalia > Primates > Indriidae > Indri > Indri indri. The sequence goes on from RJWJ010027706.1 coordinate 5,963, forward strand.
TCTTTACATCCAGAATAAGCAATTGCTTTTCCATAGAATATTTTTCAATCAGCAATTAGTCATGTTGGATAAATATTTTATGTGGAGGCCATAAGAAACAATTGAGCTTTCCTATAAAAGTGATTGACTCCTGTCTGTTTGCAACTTTTGAAAAATTTTCCTTGGCTTCCCTTCATTGGTTAGAATGGGACAGACAAAATCAGCATGGCTTCCACTGTTTTCCTGAGTTATGGACATACATGGCCTGTAATAGAGTTATAATGGCTGTAAAGTTTATTACACAAGCTTCAGAGTTAAGGGGGCTTGTCAATTCTCTAGCTGGACTTGTGGAGCCTGGTATTTTCAACATGCAGGGAGGGAATTTAAACATTTTCTTTCTCTCTCATTGTGGATAAAGTTTGCATAGTAACATGCAGGTACACATGGAGACGACATAGGAGAAAATGGCTCCACAGAGTGTCTCAACCTACAGAAGAAGCATTGCCTTCACAGTCAGAAATTTACCAGCATCAAAGGAGAATAAAAATGGTTATGAAAGAAAGTGACCATGGTGAAAAAGATAGGTATAAAATAGGTGCATGGTACTACTCAAAGTTCTTCTGGAAAAAAATACCAATTTTTAATCTTTCTCTTAGATTCTACAATAGGCTTGTATAAAGTTTTCATAGTATTGGAAAGTCATGAATGACACACTTATATCCTAAGTTATTTATTTATGTTTACTTATTTCTTAAATGTCTAGATTGTTAAAAAAGTATTTATAATAATGAATCAAACTTAACAGAATTTTTTAAAAAGTGAAAAGATTGGTAAATGGAAAGACAAGGGTTGAAAAACAGTAAGATAAAGCCAGGGTAAGGCAATATTTAAAATGAAAGACATCACTAGTGAATCACCAATTTGCCTCTGAATTTCTGGTAATCAGTGTAAAAAGAGAAATAAGATGAATTAAATATTCTTATAATACATATGTTAAACAATTCAGAATGTTACCAAAGATGAAGTGCAATCATATTGTAAAGATTGAGTCCTGAGAGAAATTTATCCTATGGGTCATTGTAAAGATAGTCCTTTATAATATAATCGTTGATGCTTTACAGGAGATTCTTATAGAAAATATAATGAGTTATGTCAGGCTATGACTTATTAGGCTCCCAGGCTGAGGATATCACACCCCAAACACAACTTATTGAATTCAATTCTATCATCAGCCACAGAAAGAAAGTAAGAAGGGAAGAAGGAAAGAAAGGAAGGAGGGAAGGAAGGAAGGAAGGAATGAAGAAAGGAAAAAGGAATCTATAAAATGTCATCTGTGGATCTTCTACACAGTTTGAGAAGATTAAAACATACATGTATATGTATGCATGCAAACACAATTCATTGTGAAAAATTAAAACGAATTATCATACAGGAAATTCTGCTTAGGAAAAGACATCCTGTCATCTACTAACAGTATTCAGTTAATATTTACCTTATGGTGTGATAGGGCATGACAAAGAATGAAGTATAGGAATTACAGGAAACATAATTATCTAGGTGTTATTAACAGAAGATCAGAGAATTTAAACACTCAAAGGAGGCTGCCCTAAATTTTTTTCTACTAGTCTGGTCCTAGCCTATATAATGAGGACCCTATAATCTTTGTGGTTGATGGATGCTTTGGGGGAATTTAGCACAACTTCCAACTTAATAGAGAAATTCTTTCTATGATCTTGAATGTGTTTTCTTAAGCACATTCACTTCACTGCTTTTTGTTAATTATGTGGTCCAGTCTTTGTTCTTTTTCTTCTATTTTCTTTTCTTTCCTTTTAAGAAAGTCTATCCTTATAATTGACACAAAACCTACTTTGTTCCAATGTCCACCAGTTGGGCCTGCCTTATCGATGTTTTTGCAGATTGATTCTAATCTCTGTTTTATTCAACAGTCTCTTAAATATTCTAAAACACTAAACACATTACTCTTTTGTTTTAGAAATTAAATTTCCATAGATACATCAGCCATTCTTCAATTAACATATGTTTTAGACCTTAATCACTCATTCATCTTCTTAAAATGAGTTCTTGTTTGACATCATTCTTACAATATTATGCCAAGAACTGGAAGTGTGGCCAAATTAAAATATCAGTGGGGAGTAGGAAGTAGGGAACAGGGTTGGTTAGGCCTGGGTTTATGCTTGTAGAAAGCACAAAGGCACAGAAAATATAGACTTTTGAGTGAACTCAGCCAGTTTCATGTTCCTGCCTCACACTGATTTCCCTAACATCTTTATTTCACAATGCTACCAACCAGCATGTCGTCACATTATCTTGAAATATCTTGAGGAACTGCTTCGTCTGGAAAATGTACTTCCTGCTCCATCTTCCTCCTATCCTCTCTCAACTCCTCCCCTTTCAACCATGTTACTGGCCAAGAACTGATTTTGTTGAGTAAAAAGCACATTGGAGTGATTACATCTATTTCTTTGGTGAGTATAATTGTATTAGTAATTACTCACGATGTGTTGGCTACTCAAATAGTCATAGTGTCATTGCTGATTAATGCATGCTTAGCTTACTAAAAGGCTTTCATGTTATTTATATAAACTACGATTAAGATCAGTCTCCATGAAGTTCTTGTCCAGCAAATTGTTAAAACCAATATGGTAATTTACATATATCCCTCTTAGGTTTAGGTCTTACCTTGATCTTATATTTCTATGTGTCAAGATCTTTTAAAATCCTGAACATAATGTGTTACTGTAGGTTTGAAAACTGTGTATTCATTTATGTCCATTGATTGTAATGTTCTATAGAGCGGTTAGAACATATGCTCATGAAAAAATCTCTTTCAGCTGACATTATATCTTTAAGTCATTCTTTTTGGATACAGTTACTCTACTAACTATAAATCAACCCATTACTATTGCTATCTATCTGCTTAAAATATTTCCATAGGAAATTTGTCCTTGATATGCATTATTAACTCTATTGTGATAGAAATAAAGGTAATTAGACATGACTTTACTACCTCCTAATTGAATGACAAAAAACATCTCTAAAGCTGACCTACAACTGGGCAAGGGAATAAGTTACGGTCTCCTGGCCCTGAGGTTTACATTCTCTTCTTTTCCAAAAAATAGGATATTTGCTCACCTATTTTCATGTGCCATCTTTCCAATCTTCATGAATTTTTCAAATACTAGGATTTTTTAAATCATAACATTAGCAAAGTTTCCTCTCACTACTTTGAATATAATTTCCTGACTCTGGAGATTTGCGAGTTTGAAAGATGCTGAGTTGTTCCACCATTATCTGCTCAACTATATTTGTTTTCATTTCTCTTTGAGGCTTGTTGTTATAATTTTGCTAGTTTGAAGATCATTAACTTGATAGTGACTTCACTTGTCTAGAAAAATAATGTAAAATGTTTAAGTCAGAAAAATAAGAAAAAAAAGAGAAAGAAAAACTTTCGTGTAAAGACAAATAAGGCTTCAGATGTCAATTCCAAAACTCACTTTCTGAGTAAATGTGTCCATATTTGTTCAAGTTGGTTTCCTCATGTGAAAATGGCAAGAATATTTTTTAATTTTTTTTTTATTTCAGCATATTACAGGGGTACAAATGTTTAGGTTACATATATTGCCTTTTCCCCACCTGAGTCAGAGCTTCAAGTGTGTCCATCTCCCAGACGGTACACACCGCACCCATTAGGTGAGAATATACCCACCCCCTCCTCCCTCTCCCATCTGCTGGACACCCAATGAATGTTACTACTATGTGTGCACTTAAGTGTTGATTGGTTAATACCAATTTGATGGTGAATACCTATGTTGCTTGTTTTTCCATTCTTGTGATACTTCTCTTAGCAGAATGGGCTCCAGCTCTATCCAGGAGAATACAAGAGGTGCTATATCACCATTGTTTCTTAAAGTTGAATAGTATTCCATGGTATACATATACCACATTTTATTAATCCACTCATGTATTTATGGACGCTTGGGTTGTTTCCACATCTTTGCAGTTGTGAATTGTGCTGCTACAAACATTCTAGTGCAGATGTCTTTTTTACAGAATGTCTTTTGTTCCTTTGGGTAGACGCCCAGTAGTAGGATTGCTGGATCAAATAAATGGTAGTTCTACTTGTAGCTCTTTGAGGTATCTTCATATTACTTTCCACAGAGGTTGCACTAGTTTGCAGTCCCACCAGCAGTGTACAAGTGTTCCTATCTCTCTGCATCCATGCCAACATTTATTGTTCTGGGACTTTTTGATAAAGGCCATTCTCACTGGCCAATAAACATATGAAGAAATTCTCAGCATCTCTAATCATCAGGGAAATGCAAATCAAAACCACACTGAGATATCACTTATCTCCAAGAATATAATTTATGTGATAAATTTTCTTTGTTGGTTTATTTTACTAGTTAACTAGATAGCATATTTAAATTATATAGCACAAAGTAGAATGGAATGAACTGTACTGTAGTAGTATCTTGACAAGTTGACTGTACAAAGAATTCTCCTCCTGCATCTTTTCTCACACATAATTACGGAGTGCAATCACAAATGAAATTCTAAATCTAGGATCTCACATCCCATTTCTGTGAGGTATGTCATGAGAAGGTAAGATTTCATTATCTCCACTTTAGAACTAAAGTAACTGAATTCTAGAATAATGAAGAGACTTAGAGCAAGTTGTCCAGTTTGTAAATCTCTTTAGCAGTAAGGCTAAAATTCAACTAAAGGTTTGCATCTATACTGCAATGATTTTCTGATAACCCATCCATCTTGGGCTGAGAGCATTTTTGTGCTTGATGAAAGATGAACAATGGATTAGCACATATCCAATTTTGACTGAGCCATTCGTTTTCATACCTGGGATACTAAAATCCTAACCTGACATACTTTACTGACTTGCAAAACAGTCTGATTATTCTCATCGGGTAGCTGTAGCCTCAGGCCTCAGGTCTCTATAAAATGAGGTAGAAACAGTTATTCACATTCAAAACAAAAATACTCAGATTATTTGTTGACTCACTGTCTGAATAATCCATACAAAATTACTTTGACATCCAAAGTATTTTATTAATTCCTCAGTTCACCATCTTAGTTTGTATGTGTAGACATAGCCTTGAGCAATAGTTTTTTGAAATTTTAGATCATCGCATAACAAAACAAAACTCCAAAAAAACTTCATGAGGTTGAAATGGAGCTTTGTAATGTATTGATTGAGAAAGGATCTTGAAGGTTCATGCCTTTTTACAGAAGATACCAACATTATCTAGGACTAAGAAGTGAGAGGGGAGGGAATGTTGAACATTGCATTGGGAAGAGTTGCAATAGCCCTGTGCAGCTCCCTTTCACTTTAGGGAAAGTGAAATGTCATTGAGCTTTAGCACTGAAAAGAGGAAATGTAAAAATGAAATGGGGTGGGCAATGGGGAAGGCAGACTGATGAAACAAGCCAAAGATAAGCAATTTTACCAAGAAACTGAGGGTAAGCAATGTTTGCATTTCTGATCTCAGGTAACAGGCATCTATGCCCTGTTGTTTTTCCTCACTAGGCAGATGTTTTTGCAATCCAGTTCTTTTAAAATGTTATTTCTCTTAAGAGATGCCTTGTATAGACAAAGTTGTGTTTACTACTTGAAAGGTTCAAGAATAAAGTAAAATGTTCACTTTTAATCCTCAAGGTGAGTATCTGCAAAGTAGGTATCACTTTTATTTAGGAAAAGAAATATTGGATTAAGCAAATTATTCTGTGCACTGAACTCATACATGGCAGAGGGGGTTGTTCGGAAACGTTTAGTGGGAGGAAGGAAAGTTTAGGTTTTGAGATCCCCTTGATTTTAATGGAGGTAAAGGGCCCCCTTTTTAAAATGACTTAAAACCAAGTTATTTTAAGCTCTATTCTATTAGATCTATTCTTTAGGCACTTGTGCTTTCAAAAAATGTTAGATTAAAAGAATAAACTTTTACAATCTCCAAGCAGTTTATGCAAACCATCTTTCTAAAAAAAACATCTGTGCTTAGAGATTTTGATCCGGCTACCTGAAAGGGTCAAAATGACTTCTTCAGATGCTTAACTTTGTTCAAGAAAATAGCTTAGTAGGATGCTTTGTCTCAGAACTGTTTTAGCTGAAAACTCATTCCTGACCCTGCCCAGGTGAGGACATGTAGAGATATTTTAAAAGACATGATATTTAAGAAAGATTGTGGCTGTCAAAAGATAAAACATGATATTTACTAAAATGTGCAATATGATGATGTTTGCATAAAATTCTGACATTGTAGCATATTCTCTGAAAGCTCAGAGTTGCACAATGAATGTTTTGTGAAAGGGAAAACTAAAAGCATTTTTCACCAATTCATATAAAGCCTTAAAGTATGCATATATTATAATTAAAGCTGGCGATGAGGAGGTGACAGACAAAGCTTTTGTAAATAACTTGATGCATCTTAAAAGCAACTATTTGGAGACCAAAAGCATAGAGAAATGCAAAATAACTATTGCCCTGGTTTTAAAATTTCTGGGTTTTACTTATACAAAAGGATGTGGTCTGCCTAAAAATTCTGTTGAAGTAAGTGGAAAAAGGAAAGGCAGATAAACATAGAAAAATTTTAGCCATTTGGGGTTTATACATCATGTCTGGCAGCATGGATGATACTGATTTTGGAAGAAGAAATTGATATAATGAACATTTTTAAGTGAGATTTTAAGTCAAATTGTCATTATAAGTGGTTTTCACAGAGTTGACAGGTTATGAAAAATAATATATATTTGTTGGTTGTGGCTCCTCATGGTAATATTTTTGCTTATATTTTTTGTATGCAATGTGGCATTTATCTATTGCTTTAACATTTCATCCATTTAAAAAAGTAGAACAAACTAAAATTCATACCTCTGAGCAATCAAGATCTTAGTTTGACAAGCCATCCTGGTTTTACAAAAAGGTAAGTGCCTACAGGTAAATATAAAATTGGGTTTCAGTAAATCCAAGTTTTATTTTCAAGGAACAAAACAATCCTCAAGCACATCCCTCGTTTGGCAGTGAACTTTGCTATTGATTATTCCAAGGCACAAGGTCTCCCTCAACCTCTCTCTTCCATTAGCTTTTGTCCTGCAAGGGTGGCTACTCTAGCCACAGGGTGAGTGCATGGAAGTCTAAGGACTCAGGTGGCTTTTTAGCCTCCTTCCTCCCAACACATATGGACAAAGTGGCACCTGGGTCCTTGAATTGCCAAACTATCATTTCTCTTTTCCCTGTATGAGTAACCAGAAAGTGGACGTGGCAATGTTTGTCCTCTGTTGCTTGTTTGGATTGTTCTTCAGCAAGAAACATCTGCGACTATGTCTGGCTTCTGTTGGCTCTGATGAGGCTGTCCCATAAGCAGAGCTGTTCTAAAGTCCTTTGATGGGGCTGATGCTAAGTCATCAAAGGAGAAGAAATGTGAATTGACACTTCAATTGACCTTAAATCAGGCCTGCTAGTTTTAGATATGACATCCCTACAAGGCACATAATTTGTCCTTCTTCTTTTATGTCATCTTTCCTCCTAGTATGTATTATTTACATTCCAAACAGCTATATTCCAGGCACTGGTGCTGGGAGATTACAGGTGTTATTCCTAATCCTCATAGCAAACATTCGAGTTAGTCATGTCTCTTCCCATTTTGCAGAAATGCAAGCAGTGGAGTGATTATTCAAGGACACGGGCATAAACAGAGTTGGGTCCCAAATGCAGGCCTCTCCGACTCCAGCAGCCCGCACTACTTCCAACCACAGCTGCAGAGGCTACATTGCTGTGAGAGCCTGGCTCTGCTTGTCAACTCACAACCAGAAAGGCCATGAGGGGCTCAGTTGAAAAACATGCAAAATGATTGCTAGCTCTATTCTGGCGTTTTAATAAGTATGATTCTCCCATTCTTTGCAATAGACCGGCTCTGCCACCATGTACAGGAAACTAACAATTTTCCATTTCCCTTCATCTGTGCTATTTATTCTATTTGCTTCCCCTCTGTCATTTGTGCCATTGATAACATGTATTTATACATCTACATCTTTTAAAGTGCCACAAAACACTACTTTCTATTTTCAACAGGTAAATATCTTTTTAAAATAATCATGAAAAGAATTGTCATATATATGTAATGTAATATATAAAATAATAAAATAATACATATAATATATACAATAAATGTTATGCATCTATATCTACCTGGATATATAAATATAGATATATATTATATTACATTAACTACTTTCAGGACTCTTCTGTCTTCCAGAACAATCTAGTGTCTGTCTGGTATCATTTACCTTCAGCCTAAAGAACTTCTTTAGCATTTCTTTTTGTGTAAGTATGTTGGTTAAAAAAAAAAAAAAATCTCAAATTTTGTTCATTGGAATGTCTTCATTTTGCCTTCATTTCTTCTAGACGGTTTTGCTGGTTGCAGAATCTAGGTGGACACTTTTGTATTTCAGCACCTTGACACTGCTGTTCCGTTGCTTTCTGACTTCTATTTTATAATCTGATGACAAGTTAGCCATAATTTGCATTGACACTCCCCTGTGTATGACGTGTTGCTTTTATCTGACTTCATGATGATCTATCTTCAGTTCTCAGCAATTTGATTATAGTGTGGGTTTTTCTATTTTATTTTTATTGTTTCTTTGTATATGTATTTTGAGAATATTTACCAAACGACTGACTGACTTGTTTTTGGTCTCTCCACCTGTTACATTTTTCCATCGCCCATTGGCATCTTTCATTCTTTCTACCTCTTCCACATTTCCTGACATCACTCACTTTCTCTACTTTATGCTGTCTTCTCTCATTAACCGCGTATCTTGGTCTTGCATGCCTTGGCTTTGATACCTCTCAGTTGTACTCCCTGTGGCCGATTTTTACCTCCAAACCATTATGCAAATTGAGGATTCTCTGTTAATGAAGACTTTACAGATTAGCAGTACCATGTGTGAAGATTACTAAAACATGGCTGCATGTGTTTCTGACATTGGGCAAGATGCTATGTTGCTAGTTTTCTCGATGGAGGAATGGATCATAATCCAGGAAATGCATATAGCCTCCAAAAGCTGGAAAAGGCAAAGGAACAGATTTTCCCTGGAAACCTTCAGAAGGAACGCAGCCCTTCTAACACTTTGATTTTATCCCATTGAAGCCCATTTCAGACTTTTGACCTTCAGAAATATTTAATAATGAATGTGTGTTGCTTTAAACCATTATATTTATGATAATATTTTACAGCAGCAATAAGAAACTAATATACTTCTCTACAAAATTGGTAGCAATTTTATGGAGCTTTTAAGGAGTTGGAAATAGCATTGTATTGGTTGGTGGCAGTGTGAGAGATATTTTGACTCGAAATTAGAGTCAAAGAGATGGGGAGACTGGTTAATGGATAATTTCAGTAGTTTTGTTAATAAATGAAAAGGGATTAAACACAATGTTGGGAGCAGTTGTGAAGGAAGTTATGATCTTATCTTTCCAGAGGGAAAATGGTTAATAATGGCTAGAGGTGACACAAATGTCAAATAAGCATAACATTTTTTGGCAATAAAAAATCATAAATATTTATTCAAGAATACCTTGAGCACTTTAATGTGGCTCCACTAAGGTATTTAATAAAACACACTAGGAAAAGAAAGAGAAGATAATAAATAGGAGAAAGAGAAAGAAAACGAGGAGAAGGGACAGGGAAGGAGGCTAGATTTTTTTTTAACACACTGATATAATTTGCTCTCCTCATGCCAATACTATCCTAGTCCTGCTTCTCCTCGTTCTCGAATCCCATATTCCTCTTCATTTCCTTTCTGTCTGGGTTACAGTCCCCTGCTGGAGAAATTTAGTTCCCCTATATCCTCTAATCTGGTGTTTTGTTTTCAACTCTGGGTCAGTGATTATTAATTGGTTGTGAAATCAACTTTTGTAAATGAAAGAAAACATAACACAAAAGAATAGAAAAATATCAAAATGCCTCACATGTGGAAAATATAAGTGTTTCATGAATGTTACCATTTCATATGTACATATCAGTACACATATGTGTACTGGACCATATAAAAATGTTTTTTATATTAATATTCTCATAAAAATTTTGAAACATACTGCTGATGTATTATGTCCTCTCAAAATTTAGACATGTTACACCTATGATTAAGAGGCCAAGTAAGGCTGCTGTCCTGGGGCCAGAGCTGAGGGAAGTATTTGAGAGATTTTGAGCAGTAGAATGTAAATAAATTTAGTTAACAATACATTGAGGGAAGTAAGAGTCGACACTCAGGAAATAATAATTTGGTGCAGAAGAGCTGTCAGTCCCAGAGAGTAAATATGCTGCATGTATTTTAGGAGCTATAGACATTTTGTTTTAACTGACATTTTCAATGTGTGGCCCTCAACATCTGGGGCCCATGTAATACAAATTGAGTACAGAAATCTGTGTGCCAGAAGACAAGAAAGCGCTCTAAAGAAAATACAACCATGTTGAAAGTACACAGAAACTGACAGGAAGGAACTATGCAGGCCAGTTTGTTACACTTTAAACACCAATGTGTCTTGATAATTGATTATAACACATTACATATTTAAGAACGCACAATCCATAGGGTATTCAAAAAGGAAGAGAGATGGTGTGTGTGGCTTGGGTGATGAGGCAGCCTTGTTGAACAGTGACTACAGCTAATAAATGTAGAAGGAAATACAAAATAAATAGACTATGACATTTTCCCATCCACAGTGTAAAAAACAATTGATTCAAATAAGGCTCATCAACCACTGGTTAAACTATTGGTTGAAAGGCTCTTGCAGAATAATGTTTTTATAATGTGCCAAAGTATCATGTTTACTAGGTTTTTTAAATTACAGCATGTGTCAGTACTTCATTCCTTTTCATGGCTGAATAATATCCCATTTTATGGGTATACTGCATTTTGTTTATCTGTGTATCATTTGCTGGGCATTTAAGTTCTTTCTGCTTTTTGGCTATAATGAATAATGGTGCAGTTATTCGTGTATAAGTTTTTGTGTACACATATTTTTAAAATCTCTTTGAGTATATATCTCGGAATGAAAGTGCTGGGTTTTATGGTAACTCTGTGACTAACTTTTTGAGGAACTGCCCAATTTTTTTTTTCCAAAGAAACTGCTTCATTTTATGTTACCACCAGCAAAATATGAAAGTTTCAATTTCTTTACATCCTCACTAACACTAGTTATTGTTCATCTTTTCGATTATAGCCAACCTAGTAGGTATGAATACCATTATTTCTTATTTTTTTGCATGACCTCCTTTTTATTTTTTTAATTTTGGAACACATCGGTAAGTAATTTTGTCTTCCAGAAATAGTGCATGAATGATAGTATTTTCAAGGCTTAATTATCAGAAAAGATATTTATTTTTTCTTAATACAAATGCATGTGTATATAGGACTCTATGTTTGAAATCATTTTTGGTAGAATTTTTAAAGCACTTTCTTCTAATTCTCAGAATGATTATGACATTAGAATGAGCCTCATCACTTTGTTGGCAATGTGTGTATATACGCATATGTATGTACATATGTAGCGTTTCTCTTTAGTAGCTTTCTGATTATTCTCTTTATACTTATAGTTTGTGCATAACCTTTTGCACAAGTTTGTGTCTCTGTGTGAGTCTTCTTTATTTATCTTGCTTGGCCCTCAATAAACATTTTCATTTAAAAATTACAATTAGGAAAAAATTTTTCCAACTTTGTTGATGTATATTTGATGAATAAAAATTGTGTATGTTTATGGTGTACAATTGTGATTATTTTGATATATGTATGCATTGTGACATGATGAACACAATCCAGCTAATTACCTCACATAGATACCTTTTTTTTTAGTTGGGTTCAATCCCATTTGTCTATTTTTGCTTTCATTGCTTTTGCTTTTGGGGTCATAACCAAAAGATTATTGCCCAAACCAAGGTCAAGAAGCTTTAGCCTTTTGTTTTCTAGAAGCTTTGGGTAGAATGAGTATGGACATTTAACAATATTAATTCTTCTAATCCATGAATATGGAATATCTTTCCATTTATTTGTGCCTCCTTCAATTTCTTTCATCAATGTTTTATAGTTTTAAGTGTACAGATCTTTCATTCTCATGGTTAAGTTTATTCCTAAGTTTTTTGTTATTGTTGTTAATAAATGATACTGTCTTCTTGATTTCCTTTGTGGATAGTTTGCTTTGGTATATAGAAACACAACATATTTTTATGTTGATTTTGTATCTTGCTACTTTACTGAATTCCTTTATTAGTTCTAACCAGTTTTTGGTGGAGTTTGGACAGTTTTCAATATATAAGATCATGTCATCTGCAAACAGACAGTTTTACTTTTTCCTTTCTGATTTGGATGCCTCTTATTTTTTTTTTTTTCTTGCCTAATGTTTTGGCTAGAAGTTCCAGCACTCTATTGAATAGAAGTGTCATGAGTAAGCATCTTAGTCTTATATTTGATCTTGGGAAAAAAAAAGCTTAGTTTTCACCACTGAGTATAATGTGAGTTGTGGGCTTGTCCTACATGGTCTTTATTGTGTTGAGATAGTTTCCTTCTACATCTAATTTGCTGAGAGTTTTTTACCTTCAAAGGATGCTGAATTTTGTCAGATTTTTTCTTTTTTTTTTTGGATCTCAATATTGATATGATCATATGAATTTTATACTTCATTCTGTTAATGTGGTATATCACATTTATTGTTTTGCATATGTTGAACCATCCTTGCTTTCCAGGAATAAATTCCACTTGATCATGGTATATGATTTTTTAAAATGTGCTATTGGGTTTTGTTAGCTATTATTGTGTTGAGGATTTTTTCATTAGTATTCATAGGCAATACTGGTCTCTAGTTTTCATTCCTTGTAGTGTCTTTGTCTGGCTTTGGCATTAGGGTAATGTTGGCCTCACAGAGTTACCTCAGAAATGTTCCCTCCTCTTTAATTTTTTGAAAGAGTTTCAGAAGAATGGGTTAATAATTATTCTTTAAGTATTTGTTAGAATTTTACAGTGAAGCCATTTGGTCTTAGTTGTTTCTTTGTTGACTTTTTTGATTAGTGATCCAACTTCCTTCCTTATTTTTGGTCTCCTTAGATTTTCTACTTCACCATGATTCAGTCTTCTTTAGGTGTATGTTTCTAGGAATTCATCCATTTCCTCTATATTATCCAACTGATTGGTGTACAATCATTTATAGTTTTCTTTTATGATGCTTTTTATTTCTGTAACAGTGTAATACCCCTCTTTCATTTCTAGTTTTAATTATCTGAATTTTCTCTTTTTTCTTAGTTAATTTGTTTGTCAATTTTATTGATCTTTTCAAAAACCAATTCTTTGATTGATATTTTCCTTATTTTTTCTAATGTCTATTTCATTTATTTCTGCTCCAATCTTTACTTATTTTCCTTTCTTCTGCTAACTTTGGGTTTCGTTTGTTCTTTTTCTATTTCCTTTTTCTAGTGTCTAGTACTTTTTTCTAGTTTCCAGAAAAAGGTAAGTATTTATTTTTTATCAACTTTTATTTCTTCCTTTCCATTGTGACTTTTCCAAATAGCTTCTGAACTCCTTTTAGGTAGAATTTGAATTTCAAAGTCTAATATAGAGGTCTGTCTTTCTGTCTTTTTTTTTTTTCCTCTCTCTCTCTTACTTTCATAGAACTGACAAGCAGGCCAAGTAGCTACAGGATTGCCAGGATTGGTAAAGAAGGTTGTAATATGACTTCTGGGCATAGCTTCTTATTTTCCTCTAGTGTTTAAGATACATTCTAAATTAAGCTGAGAGCTGGATGGTCTACCACAGCCTCAGTGGAGATGACTCGTCTCTCCTGCTCATTGTATCACAGCCTCCATTAGGAGATTCTGGGGTTGTTCTCATGAGATAGCAGCATTTTAAGATAAAGAGCAGAAACACACAAAATCCTTTGAGACCTTGGCTTGAAACAAGCACATTTTCTGTGTTAGTCCATTTTACATTGTTATAAAGCAAATGCCTGAGCTGGGTAATTTACAAAGAAAAGCGGTTTGTTTGGCTCATGGTTCTGCTGACTATTCAAGAAGCATCATACCAGCATCTGCTTCTGATGAGGGTTTCAGGGAGTTTCCAATCAAGGCAGAAGGTGAAGGGGGAGCAAGCATGTCACACAGTGAGAGAAGAAGCAAGAGAGGTAGGAGGTGGTGCCAGGCTCCTTTAAACAACCAGCTCTCTTGTGAACTAATAAAACAAGAACTCACTCATTATCAGGGATGGCACCAGGCCATTCATGAGGGGACTTGTCCCCATGACCCAAACACTTCTCACCAGGTCCTATCTCCAATACTGGAGATAAAATTTCAACGTGAGATTTGGAGGGGCTAAACATCCAAACCATTTCATTCTGCTCCTGGCCCCCCCAAACTCATGTCCTTCTTACATTGCAAAATGCAATCATATCTTCCCAAGAGTCCCCCAAAGTCTTTACTACTTCCAAGCATCAACTCAAAAATCCAAAGTCAAGATACTACCCAAAGTGATCTACAGATTCAATGCAATCTCTATTAAAATACCAACATCATTCTTTCTCAGATGTAGAAAAATTGATTCTATGCTTCGTATGGAACCAGAGAAGACCCCACATAGCAAAAACAATTCTAGAAAACAAAAACAAAATGGGAGGCATCAATTTACCAGACTTCAAACTCTATTACAAAGCTGTAATATTAAAATCAGCTTGGTAATGGCACAAAAACAGAGCCATTGACCACTGGAACAGAACTGAGAACCCAGATATAAAACCATCCTCATGTAGCCACCTAATCTTTGATAAAGCAGACAAAAACATACACTGGGGAAAAGAATCCTTATTCAATAAATGGTGCTGGGAAAACTGGATAACCACATGTAGAAGACTGAACCAGGATCCACACCTTTCACCTCTCACGAAAATCAACTCACACTGGGTAACAGATTTAAACTTAAGGAGTGAAACTATTAGAATTCTAGAGGAAGACGTTGGAAACACTCTTCTAGACATTGGCCTAGGCAAAGAATTTATGAAGAGGACCCCAAAGGCAATCACAGCAACAACCAAAATAAATAAATGGGACCTGATCAAATTAAAAAAAGCTTCTGCACAGCCAAAGAAATTGTCACAAGAGCAAACAGACAACCTACAGAATGGGAGAAAATTTTTGCATGCTACAAATCTGATAAAGGGCTGATAACTAGAATCTACTTAGAACCCAGGAAAATCAACAAGAAAAAACCAAACAACCCTATCAAAAAGTGGGCAAAGGACGTGAACACAAACTTTTCAAAAGAAGACAGAATAATGGCCCAAAAACATAGGAAAAACTGCTCAACATCTCTCATCATCAGGGAAATGCAAATCAAAACCACAATGAGATATCACTTATCTCCAGCAAGACTGGCCTTTATCAAAAAGTCCCGAAACAATAAAGTTGGTGTGGATGTGGAGAGATAGGAACACTCATACTCTGTTGGTGGGACTGCAAACTAGTGCAACCTCTGTGGAAAGCAATATGGAGATACCTTAAAGAGATACAAGTAGAAGTACCATTCGATCCAGCAATCCCATTACTGGGCATCTACCCAAAAGAATAAAAGTCGCTCTATGAAAAAGACACCTGCACCCGAATGTTCATAGCAGCACAATTCACAATTGCAAAGGTGTGGAAACAACCCAAGTGTCCATCAATGCATGAGTGGATTAAAAAAATGTGGTATATATATATACCATGGAGTACTATTCAGCTTTAAGAAACAATGGTGATATAGCACCTCTTGTATACTTCTGGATAGAGCTGGAACACATTCTACTAAGTGAAGTATCCCAAGAATGGAAAAACAAGCACCACATGTACTCACCATCAAATTGGTATTAACTGAACAACACATAAGTGTACATATAAGAACAACATCTATTGGATGTCAGCCAGGGGGGAAGGGGGAAGGGGGGAGGAGGGGACGGATATATGCATACACAAAGAGTGCAATGTGCACCATCCAAGAGATGGA
>RJWJ010027707.1:0-21992 GCA_004363605.1 Indri indri
ACCACTGGTCTGGGCCTGCACTGAATATAGCAGGGATTAGTCATTATTTTTCTTCTATTTTTTCCAGCTCTGGAAATCACAGAAGTTAGGGGACCTCCGAAAAATTATATTAATACGAATAATAAATGGTAGAGCTGGACTCACACGGTCACGTTGTTTTGCCATGAGGCACAGAGAATCTCCATGGAAGACCCAGAAAGTGGTAAGCATATGGAGCTTTTGCATTTGGATGTTGTAAGAGACACAGATGGAAATAGGGGCTGAAGTTGTGCAGACCTTTGACAATCCTGCTCACTCATCTCTTCCAACTAACTGGCCAGCCCAGCTGCTACCTGGGCCCTCACCACTGGCTCCCATTCCCAGAAATGTCCACCACCTCTCTCCCTAGGGCCCTCAGGGCTGTACAAAGCTTATGGCCTATAGAACACCATGGGCCTGAGTTAAACTATTGGCTCTGGTGATTGTAATCATGTCAGCATGATACTGATATTGCTTACTAATGAGAAAGTTTTATTGCATTTCCCTGAACCTCAGTTTCCTTTTCCATGAAGTGACGATCATCTCTGCCTCCAAGAATAGCATAAACATAGACCTGCAATCCAGAAATAGCAGCATGGGCGACAGGAAACTGTGAGCAGTTAGCTCTTACTGACATGGAGTGGTGAGAGCAGGCGTTGAGGCAGAGCTCAGACCAAGCCGGTGCTGGAGCCAGGACTCTAACTCAGACCCTTTTGCTCTTGCATTGTTTCTTGTCCATTGGCTGTCGCTGGTGAGCTCTCAAAGGGCAGCGACTGTGAGGATTAATAAAGATGGCAGCACTTAGAAAGTTGGCTGGCACATGGAAGTGATCGACAAAGTCAGCATCCCCCTTGTCATCATGAGTAGCATGACTCATCTATTTTTCATACATGGTATCTGGTACACAGCTCCAGGCAAGCCTGCAGCTGGAGGTTGCATGGTAGCCATTGAACTGCGGTCCCCAACCCCCGGGTGCAGACCCGTTCCGGTACATGTCATATTAGGAACCAGGCTGCAGAGCTCTGCCGCCCCTGCCCCCATCTCCCCCATCGGTGGAAAAATTGTCCTCCATGAAACTTAGGAAACAAGCAGTGGGGTGGGGGGATGTTGAGGGGGGATGCACAGCAGGAGGTGAGTGGCGGGTTAGCAAACAAAGGTAGCTTCATCTGTATTTACAGCCACCCAGCGATGGAGAGAGGCCACCATCACGGCCTGAGCTCTACCTCTCCCCACCCTCCAACCCCCCATCTGTGGAAAAACTGTCTTCATGAGGCACCAGGGACCAGTTTCATGGAAAACAATTTTTGCATGGATGGGGGGTGGGGGGCAGGTGGAGCTCAGATGGTGATGCGAGTGATGGGGAGCAGCAGTAAATACAGATGAGATAGATGAAACTTCTTGCTTGCCCACTGCTCCCCACACCCCGTGCCCAGGGACAGCGGGTGGGGGCAACCACACTCTGAGGCCTGGTCCCTAACAGGTCACAGACCAGTACTGGTGATTGGAGACCGCAGCAACCAGATCAAAAGGTGCTAACGTCTTCAGGGCCTATTTCCATTTAATTTTGGGGCATTGGAAGAATTGTCCTCAGAGCTGAGTATGACTATTTAGATGTCTGACTGTTAGAATCTGAGCAGGCTCTTTTCTGACAGCCTAGAAACCTGCTTCTTTTTGCTCACATCTGTGCCATAAGTCCTCCTCCTCATGGCTGGGCAGCCCTGCCTGGAGATTTGCCCCAAGACTGCAGCTGCCCCGTTCCCAATGACAGCCGTTTCCTTTCTCTGCCCGGCCACAGGCAATCCTCTGGCCCAGGCAGAGCTGATGCTCTGCCCTCTGTTCCTATTTGAAACATACCTAGAAGCTGTCTGTTTAGATGCAGGGTATACAGGAAGCTAAATAGAAGATTCCTATGAACAGTCCTGTGTTCTAACCTCTTCCAACCGAGTAGTGCCTTTCCAGTTGTGTAGTGTTCCTTAGATGCTCTTAGATTTCTCATCTGCAAAATATGGATGATCACACCAATCTAGCAGGGTAATAACGCCGATCAAATGACAATGAAAATAACAGCTGTCACTAGTGGATGCTCAGGCACTGTGCTAAATTCTATGTGGATTCTCTCCGTGAATTCCAGGAGCTAGGTCTTATTCATACCCCCATTTATAGATGAGAAAACTGAGGCAAGGGGGTTATGTAACTTACCCAAGAACACAGAAGTGCTACATGTCTACTGCAATCATCTTTACTCATATTTCTCAGACGTTCTCATGACTCTTAGAACAAAAACAGAATCCCAGCTCCTTGGTGCAGCTTACAAGGTCCTGCCTGACTTTGCCCATGCTTACCTCTCCAGCCTTGGCTTTTGATGTTTCTCTCCAGGGCTTAGGCAATGGTGTTCCCGTGGCCTGGACCACTGTTTGGCCATTCTCTCCCTGCCTGGTTATTCATATTTGGGGAAATGTATAAGACTGGTTTCAGTTTCTGGGAAGCCTTCACATGGATCCCTTAGTTGAATGCTCCCGACAATGGATGCTCACCCCTTTCCTGGTCTGCCTCCCACCAGGTTGTGCGATTCATGAGGGCAGGGTCTGCATCTATTTTGTTTGCCATTTTACTCCTAATGCCTCACAGAGTGCTCAGCTCTAACAGATACTTCTTAAATAGCTGAGTGAATAAATCCTTTGTTGTCTTCCCTTCTCAGCCCTGTCCCTGGGTTCTGCAGTTACACCTCACCTGGGTCATGGCATGACAATGCCATTCACATTGTATTCACAAAGGGTAGCTTTCTGGAATCGTATTCATGTCTTCCCACAATGCTAGCCAACAGATGCTCAATGAATAAATGCTTATGACTGAATCAGAGAATGTTAGATATAAAAGACTCATTCATGATCATTGATTATATCCCTCAACTCACAAATAGGGAGTTGAGATATAAGCTTGTCGAATTGATTAATGTGTTTATAAAGCTTGGATACACATAGACACACACAGATCACAAGCACTGGTGTCACACGTTTCTGGGTTTGAACTCTGAATCTGTCACTAATTATAATAGCTGTATGGCCTTGTATAATTTCCTTAACTTCATTGAATCTCAGTGTTTTCATCTGGAAAAGTTGGCTTTAATAAGTGACTCAACAGAATGTTGTGGTGATGATGCATTGAAAGCTTCAATTAGGAGGCTGCTTCTGAAAGTCCTGAACTAGCAGTAAGTACAGTTCAGGCTCAGTCCTACCATCAACCCAGCTAGACTCAGTCCCTGTTCTGCCCTGAATTAATTGGGTGACCTTGGACCAGTGACTTGATCTCTCTGTGCCTCAGCTTTTCCATTTGTCAAATGGGGATTATAATAATCGTACCTGCTTAAAATCATTATGAAAATGAAAAGCCATTACTAAAAGAACATGTACACACAGGGAAAATACACAGGACCTGCCGCAGTGGAACACACAGCACATGCTGGCTATCATTAGGACAAGGAAAGGCTTCTAGACTATTTTAGACATAGGTCTGGCCATTTCTATTCTTGTATTTCTGAGCATGGGACTCACTGAGAAATGGCCCAGCTACCTTGGGAATGGGACGCTGCCCTATCCCAGGAGAAGCTACATCATTTTCAACCCAACGCCCTTTCTTTATGGACCTAGGAGACAAGATGTGGCAGACATGCTCTCTCTGAGAGGCCGATCCTGAAGGAGTCACAGTGCGTGGCCAGGAGTGGGGAGAGCGGTCTGCTATTTTGTTCGTGACTGCTATTGCCTTTTCTGTTTATAGCTCAGTGTGAGGGGAGATGTTCACAGAGGAGCCCCATGTGGATCGTGGGAGATCGGCCATGTGGAGTCAGTGATGTGGGCCAGGGAGGAATAATGGCTTTAAGCTGCTTCCAGCAAGTTGCTCAGTTGGATGCAAGTTGCTCAGTCAGATGCCTGCATCAGGACCAGATGTGCAGAGACCCCGGGGGGTCCTAAATGCGTAACCACTTTCCTAGGCATTCTTTGTCTACTTGGGGGCCTTTTTGTGTATTCTTGCAGTCACACTTTGATTCCTTCTACAGACATTTATTGGTAACTGCTAGGTTCCTGGCACTAGGCCAACATAGCTATAAACAAGGGAGAGCCATCACCCTCAGCAAACTTACCACCTACAGGAGAATTGTAGGCAGAGCCATGTGAGAACGACAGCTACCACTGCAAGAGGAAGGGCCAGGAAGAAGAGACGAGATGCATAGGATCGGCCTGGGCAATAGGCTGAAAAAGGCTTCCTGGAGGAGGCAGAATGGGATGGGATTGGGTGCCACTATTCACTCAAGACATAGGGTGCCCTAATGTCAGAGATATGACTGGACATCACGTACCTCAGCTCCCTCATTTAATGGATGGACACAACAAAGGAAGCCAGAGTAGGAGAACACTGAGCTGTGGCATTTAGGTCTCTAGACATCATAATTAGAACTATTTTAAGTGATCCCCAATATCAGTGACCCCAGAATTGTGTCATTTGACTATGATATACATTTGGTTCATGCATGGTGAGTGGTTATTAAGCAGAAGTAAGGCACTTAATGGGAAAGCAACCATGTAAGTCATGGAACAAAACTGGGGCATTTTTGAGAATGAAACGGGAAACAACAGTTGTTAGGAGACAACAGGCAGCAAACAATGTCTGTCTTGGAAAAGGAAGATGTGTGGGCACCTGTTTAATGGTTAGCAGTGGGAAGTTAGAAGTCAGGTAAACTTGGGTTTAAAAACACATTTTCCTCTACTCAGGATGTGACCGTAGGGAGTTGGACTCTGAATCTCAGGAGGATGCAATGCTTACGCATGAACATTCCTGTTTGCAGATGTCCTGGGTTTAGAGTCGCCAGATTTAGGGAATAAAAATATAGAGTGCTCAGTTAAATTTGAATTTCAGAGAAGTGAAAAAATACTTATTTTAATAGAAGTACATTCCAAATATTGCATGGGGCATATTTATACTGAAAATATTATTTATTTGAAATTCAAATTTAGCTGGATATTCTATATTTTATCTAGCATTCTGTCTGTTTTCAAATTCTAGTTTCTCCCTTTCTGCGTTATATTACCTTGACCTGGTACATCAGTTTCTGGTGATCTTAAAGTTACTGTCAGAGGATGGATATAAAACTTTTCGTGTAGTCCCTGACACACAGTAGGCGTTCAAGAAAGTTGGACACTACTACAGTTATTATTTATTAGAAACATATTTTTGAGTGTCTACTGTATGTTTCATCTCTAAAATGGAGGTAATAGTTTCCTTGAATAATTATTGCAGAGATTAAATGAGATGTTGTATGAAGTGTGCTTGGCGCAGCATCTGCTCAGTTTATTAGTATCTGAGTCCTACTGACCACTTGCTGTCTTTACTGAACCCAGATCTGCTTTCTCTACTCACAGTCATATACCTACCCTCGGGGCCAAGACCAGGATGAAACGAGTGAGGCATTTGCCCTGAAAGTAAAATTTAAGCAGTTCCACAACACTCAGTAATAAGATAAATAATATCTTTATATGTTATTGTGATATATTTAATGCAATATTTTAAAAACCATGCTAAACAAAATTTCATTTTTTTTAAAGACAGGCAGGGTGAGACCTTATACTTGCACAACTCAGCTTCACTTGACTCACCCTATTTCTGTCTCTACTACTATGTCAAAAGTGACTTAAACTTTCTGAACAATGATTTAGAAAATAAAGGCATCTTCTATTGCTGATGGTAAAGGCAAAACAAGAAAGAAGTCTGAAAGAGTGAGGTTTCTTGGTTAGGATATAGTGTGACATCACATTTAGTCCTTCTCAGAGGTAATTTATGAGACAAAGGATATTTTTGTCATCTTCACAATCATTTATGGGAGAAGTGGTATTTTCCCTAGTGATATTAACAAATTTGGAACATTCCTGAAGTTCTTGGAGTCTATCCTTGAGAATTTCCAACAGTGGAAGTACCTCTGTCTTTCCACTTCTCCCTGTGTAATGGATCCGGGAAAGAGGAGGTGGTCTGTGTAGTTTTCCCTTACGGCTGTGAACTTCTGAGAGTCTGCCCGTGACCAACACCAAACCTAGCAAGGATAAACAGTCAAGGAACGTGCATTGACTCACAAAGTTACATAGAAAGTGAATGGTCCAAAGTTCATGGCAGCTGGAAACTTGAAACATTGACTCCAGTATTTCTCCTGTTTTGTTTTACCTTTAATATTTTATGAGGGCCTGTTAGGAATGAGTCACTGTTTCACACACTCATAGGAATAACATAATTATTATGTAATATAACTTAATCAAACTCTCCAACTGTTTGTAATTGATGCTTTTTATCCCATTTTGCAGATGAAGACACAGGCTTAGGGGATCGACCTCCTACGCAAGGTCACAAAGATGACAATAGGGCTGCGTGCCACACTTTGCCATATCACCACGTGCTGGCCCCCTGAGTTCAGAGAAGAGTGGAAATTATCTTAAAACAAGTGCACAACACAGGATATGTATTTGCATTTGACTCATCCTTCAAAGCCTGGCTCAAATATCCACTCTTCCATGAGTTCTTTTAGATACCTGCCTAGAATATAATTTGCCTTCTTTATAACCTAAATTCACTGACAGCATATGATTATGGATTTAATTAGAGTCATCTGCTGCATTTTAACTCGTTTTTTCTTAGTTGGTTTTATTCCACCAGAGTTTTACTCACTCAAAGGCCAATCCTGTGTCTCATCTTTGAACCATTTAATTTATCCTAATACTAAATCATAAATTCAGTCCATGGGGAGAAAGGTTCATATATTGAAGGATCTTCTTGTCTAATGCCTTCAGTTTATAAGTGTAGGCACTGAGACCCAGAGAGATTAAGATTAAGAATGTATGGAAATGAAACTATTAAATAGTTTGGCCACTCGTAGACATTATTGTCTATTGCATGACAGGCACAGTGGAAGGAAAATAGACAAAATGGAAAGAACAACAAATGACTAAACAAAATAAGTGCTGAGCAAGGCAGACACTATCCCGGAAAACATACAAAAGAAAGCTGTAACAGAGAGTGGCTGGGGTGGGGTGGGTTGTGGTCAGAGTAACTGTTTTGAAAGTTACAGTAGCGTGAAGACCTAAACGAGGGGAAACAGAGTTCTGGAGAAAAAGCACTTAAGGATTCAAATGCAAAGGTCTATGGTGTGAACAGGGCAGCCGTGTTCAGGAAGTAGACAGAAGGGAGGCATTGAGTATGGAATTTGACCACAATATAAGGGCAAATCATTAGAGCGTTTCAAATAGGGGAGCCTCAGGAGCTAATTTACATTTTACAACAGTCCTCTGGCCACCACGTGATCAATGGATTAGAGAGAAGCAAGAGTGACACAGAGACCCACTGCGATAGCATTTCACTGTTGATAGAACCAGGGACGTACCTCAGGCTTCCTCATCCCTTCTCTATCTACCTTCCTGAATTGTTTCTTGTCACTCCCTCTGGTTTTCCCTTCATCCTAAAATATCTATCTGTGAGGTTCTCTCACCATGGACACCACATTTTCCTTCAGTGGTGACCCTGGGGAGTAGAAGTTGAGATGATGCTCCCAGGGTTTATGCACTGGGTTGGACTTACGACGCATTGCTGAATGAGAGGTGCTGCAAACCTGGGAGGTGTCACTGTGCAGGGCGTTAGTGCTCAGCAAACTGCTGTCCATTAAGCACACAGGGTACGTCCTGGTAAGTCATCTTTCCAAAACAAAAGCAAAGAAAAGAGGGAGGGCAAGTGAAGTTCCTGCGGGGTTCAGTTCTCCAGGCTTTTACCCCTCACTGCCCTTAGTGGCACAATGTTTAGAGACCAGCTAGACAGTGACATATGTTGAAGAATACACAGTGGTCACATTGCCCTATGCTTGTTACCTAAAGGTTATCAGGATGCTCCCTACGTTTTTTCAACAAGTAGTCACTGTTTTCCCACAGCCTGCTTGACATCTTCCATGGCGAAGGACTAGCAAGCACCAATGTATTGGGATGGGCGTGAGCTGCCAGCAGCCACTCACACTCCAGGCAGGGATTCTAGTTGACTCCAAGAAGAGATTACCAGCTAATATTATCATATGAATAGCTCCTTGTTGAGAAACTTATTTTTGTAGCCTCCTGATCTGCATACTTTTGCTCCACTCACAGCATTAATTTTGAATTGGCTGAACTTGCAGCTGAGCACACTGAGGGTGGAATCCTGATGTTTTGGGCTAAGGAAATGAGGTGTAGAGAGATGGTTGGCAGTGGAGATCCTAGCTCCAACTTGAGATCCAGGTCATGTGCAGGGCAAGTGGCAAGGGCAGGCTTCGATGATGTGGTAAAAAGAATGGAAAAGTATGGAAATGCAAAGCAACACACCTTCTATGTAGGATGCATGGGTAAGAAAGTTTCCCCGGAACTCCTCCTTTGAGAATAAGGAGGGAGAGAGCTCAGGGATGAGGCAGCTCACAGCCTTTGGTTTTCCCCAGCCTGTGCAAGTAGATGGAATTTAGTGAGGTTTTCTACGAAGCTTGGGAATCTTCACCTTCTAGGAGTCCAAAGGTCTCTGGGTAGCTTGTTAATCAATTTCCATTTCTCTAAAGGATTTTACTTGTTATAAGTAACGCTTTCCTAATCTTTCCTGACAGGAACAATACTAAGGAAGATTCTTCTGGTTGAAAGTGACAAAAGTTCAATTCAGGAAAAAATAGGATTATGAACTAGAAAGGTCCAGAGGTTGGCCTAGCTTCTGGTCCAACTGGATCCAGGTATTAAATGGTGTCTTTGGGGTGCAGGCACTTTCTCCCTCTCCAGACCTCCATTCCTAAGTCCTGAATTCCCTCTTAGGCACACATTTTTAAAGAATGTCATGGCTGCTGTGGCTCTCAGTGAGTCACCGTATGTTCCTCAACAGTATTAATGCTAATAAGCTTTGGAATGCCTCTGATACAATGGCTCGTGTCATGTAGCCATAGCTATAATAGAGTAACCAATATAGCCAGGGAGGTAGAATGGGCTGATTGGCCAGACCTGGCCCATAAGCCCACACCCGGCCTATAAGACCACACCTGGCCCAGAAGTCCACATCTGGCCTACAAGCCACACCTGGCCTATAAGCCCATACCTAGTTTACAAGCCACATCTGGCCCACAAGCTCACAACTGGCCTACAAGCCACACCTGACCCACAAGCCACACCTGGCTTACAAGACACACCTGGCCCATAAGCTCACATGTGTCCCACAAGCCCACACCTGGCCCATAAGCCATGCCTGGTCTAAAAGCCTACACCTGGCATAGAAGCCCACACCTGGCCCACAAGCTGATGCCTGGGGCATAGAGAAGGACTGAACAGACCCGAGCGGCCTGGGTTGCCAGTACGTGGTAGGGGAGGGGCGCAGGCCTGACGAAAACCAGGCGCTAGTGTCAGAAGACAGAGGAAGGGATTCAGGAAAGAAGTACAAAAATGGACAGTTGCCTCCTCTACGAGTCACATTATTCTAATCTGCATTGAGCCTTTTCTAAATCTTTGCTACTCAAATAGTGCTCTGTGACCAGCGCTGTCAGCATCACCAAGGAGCTTGTTCAAAGTGTTGAACCTCAGGCTTCACTGGAACCTGCCGAATGGGAATCTACATTTTAACACGATCTCTCTGAGAGATGTGTGATCATTAAAGTGCGAGAAGCACTAATCTAAATTTTGTCAAGCACTATTTTGTCAATGAACAAGTATGCTTTAGGTGGAAGAATGAACCTGAGTTTGGGAATGAGGAAATCTTGATTCTGGAACCCAGCCTCTCTTACTAAGCTCAGTAACTCTGGGCTGGTCATTTTTTGCTTTCTGTTTTCACATCAGGAAAGTGAAGGATTTGGGCTAAAAAACCCCATGAGATTTCTGATACTTTCTGACCTTTCTGAATTTCCTAGGTGTCAAAAGGAGAGGCAATTTGGGGGTTATAAAAGCCATAATAAAGAGTTTCTGCAGCTTTCAAAGGGAAAAGATGCATTCAGAGGTGATCTCTGGAACACAAAGTTGAAATTACCAGTTTAGAATCCAAGCAAGATCTACACTTGTGGTCTTAGACTATGGGTCCAAGGAACCCTACAATTTCAAGGAGGAGGCAACAGGTTGAAAATCCTGGACTGGATGGTACAGTTCTAAGAAGTTCTACAGAAACTCAGAGAAGAGGGAATAGTTAGCATCTTTTGTATGAATCAAGGTATCTACCCTGGAGGAGGCCAGGTATAAAAATGTCTTGAAAACTATGTAGAATTGCGTTCTGGGGAGCCCACAGAAAGCTTTAAAAAAGTTAAAGCCTGCCTTTCCTTATTCCATTAATTGCTCTTTGGAATAGAAAATAAATTAAATAACAACAGCTGTAGTTAAATAATAGCAGCTACCACTTCCTGTGGCAATTAGAGAGATAGATTGCATGTAATTAATCCGGAGCCCCCAGAAGCTACTTTCACCCTTTGGAAATAAGCTCTCAGCCTTTCCGTTTTCAATGGAACACTGAGGATTTTTAGGTGCCTTTTATGTTCAGTGTGTTATTAATATCCAAAACACCTCTGTGTGAAACATTAATTGCCTGCCTGCCAGCTTGCACCTGAATCTGAATACTTGGTCTGTTGAAACCAAATCCATCTTCATGCTTTGCCAGTAACTGACCTCACCAGCAGAGCTTTAATGGAATCCTTGGTGACTCTGATGCACTCTCTTCATCCCTTACAGATCTGCCAATACAACCAGCGCTCTCAAGAAGAGAAAATACATTTTGAAAGAGAAAACAGAGGAAAGCAGGGCTCTATCCCACTTGTGGGTGCTACTTGTTTATGAGCAAGCATCCTGCGGAGCAAATCAAAGACGTAATGACTTTGGCAAAGCATGGCTTGAGATGGGAGCGTGGGAGGGCAGCACGCTAATAGCTCGTGGCTGCTTTTGTTAGAGGAACCCGAAGGGAAGAGAGAAGAGGGAACATGCCAGTGTGCTCACTGCCAGTCTGGTGAGAACGCAGTAGTTCTGTTAAGAGCAGCTCCGGAGGGTTCGGGAAATTTTTTCTGGGGGAGTCGACCCAATGTCATGATCTGCAGTGCCATTTGTGAGCTAAGGACCCTCAAACTTTGAACTCCAGCCTTCACCGCCCACCCCACTATAACTCTCCACTTCTTTCTCTGAGCATCTATTGGCTTTTCCAGTTTGCTCTTGTATTACTCAGTGGCCTGGCAACAAAGAGATGGCACAGGCCAATCAAACAATTTAAAACCTAGGTAATTTGAGCACATTTTAAAACAGAAAGAGTGTACTCACGAAGTTGTAGATAGAGTTCAGGAAAACCAACCAGGGACAAAGCAGTACCCTGAGCTAGCAGTAAGGGGAGCACGTATGCCCTATACTTGAAAGGGCAGGAGGATAAGGGAGGGGCTGCAGCATCTGGAGAGGGGAGCCCAGGAGAGGACCACCAGCCAGGAGCGTCAGCCTTTGGAAGAGGAATGCAGTTAACCCTTGAAGGCCACACAGGCAATTCATGGGCAACTCATCCTCTGCTTTCACTCACTTCCACTTTCTGATACTTTGGCATTTTCTACTGGACAAAACCAACTGGAAGGCAGAGGGCAAGGAGGCCCAGGGATACCATGGTCACCCTCCCAGGCTGCAGGACTTGATGGAAAAGAGAGGAGAGATGGACACATGGAATATGTTCTACACAGCTGGCCAGTATGCATCTTCTATCCACCATGCCCCAAACTGAACTGTGGATTTCTTCCCACCTGACCCCAAACCTTCACCTGGCCCAGTCTTCCCCACCATGGGAAGGTGCTGTGAGCCACCTGGAGAGTCCAAACCTCAATCCTAGAAGCTTCTCCTGAGCACTCTTCATTTCCCTCACCCCCAGCTTGCATTCTTCCAGCAAGTCCTACAGATCGGCTTCTTTTTTTTGTTGTTATTTTTTTGTTTGTTTTTCAAATTTTATTTTATTTTATTTTATTTTTTATTTCAGGGTATTATGAGGGTACAAACATTATGGTTACATTTTATGTCTTTGCCTCACCCAAGCAGATCGGCTTCTAAAACATATCTTTCTCTTACCCCATCTCCACTGCTTCCATTCCGGACCAAGCCACGCTTATCTCCCTTATGGATTATTGCAGTTGTTTCCGAGTTGCTCCCCTGTTCCTACTCTTCTTTTCTAAAATCCATGGCCAACGCTTGGAATGAAATCCAAACTCCTTGCTTGTCCTCAGAAGGTCCGTGTCCTGTGGTCCCTGCCTGCCTTCCCACCATCATTCCTCACTGCCACGCCTTCCAGATACACTGTTCTCACCCTGATGTTCGGGCAGGTCAAATTCATTGCTGCATTGGGACCACTGCATCAGCTCTTCCTCCTGCTTGGGAAGTCTTTTCTGGAATCACATGGTGAGCTTCTTTTGGTCTTCACATATCAAATTAAATGTCCCCCTCTCAGAGAGATTTTCCAGACCACCCAATCTCAAGTTGCCTCTAGATCACTCTCCATCATGTTACTTGATTTCAGTTTCTTGTAGAATCATTTATTCATCTGTTTACTTATTTGGTTTTCTTTTTTTTTTTAATTTTAATTGTCTGACTCCCTCACTGTAACACAGTCTAGGAAGTCAACGCCCTGTCCCTCTTGTTTGGATAGGAGAACACTGAAAGCTGAAAAGGGTATTTCTGATTGAACATTTGGGCGCAGTTGATATTAATATGTATTTCAAAAATAACCAGAATACAAGTAAAGGGCAGGCAAAGGAAGCATTTTGATTTTTAGACACAGATTATCAGATTTCAATCTGGGCTCTATCACTTAGGAGCTAAGACATTATGGGGGAATTCACTATATTTCTAGGCCTCTGCCTTCTGTCTCTTAAATGGCAATGATAATGCTGAATATTTCAAAAGGGTTATTAGAGCATTAAATCAGAAAATGCATATAAGGTGCTCATCAAATTGCATGGCAAGGAGGTTACACCCTAGCAATATTGGCTATAATTTTATTTGAAGAAAATTATTGGTGTTCTTAGGGAGGGAAACCAGAAATTCACAAAGAAACACTAAAAATGCCCTATGTATTTCAATTTACTTGACAAGTAAACTCCATTCAGTATTAAGTCTGTTTCACTTCCCAGAGTATATAGGACTAGAGTGTCAGATGCATAATAGATGCTCACTTGCCACAAATGAATGAGTAGATGGCATGCAGTGTAATAGAATTGAAAGGTTTGTAATACAAACTAAATTAATCTGTTCAAATTATTGAGCACCAACTATGTGCTAGTCACATAGCGCTATGTGCTGGGTAATGGGAAGACAGCAATGAACAAAACATACATGCCCTCATGAAGTTTATATTGAGACAAATAATTCAGGACAAGGGTGTGCCAGAGGTTGAGATTTTAAAGAAGGTTGCCCCAGAAGGCCTCATTGAGGAAGTGACATTTAAGAAAATACTTACAGGAAGTGAGGGAGCAAGCCGGGCAGGTATTTGGGAAACAATGTCCCTGGTGGGGAGAAGCACATGCGAAGGCCCCGAGGTGGGAGTGCACTTGATGTTTAAGGGGCAGAGAGGAGCCCAGCCAGCTGGGTTGAAGGAACAGGTAGGACAGTGGTAGTGATTAAGGGCACAGAGATCACAATGGCCAGAGAACTTAGGACTGCTGGAACCACTGTAAGACCTTTGGCTTCTACTGCCGGTGAGAAATGAATACATGGAGCGAGTGCACAGGAATGACAGGACCTGACTGATGTTCTCAGGAATGCTCTGGTGCTTAGCTAAGAGTGCAGGAACACTCTGGTGGCTTGGATGAAAACAGACAGAAGACATGCAAGTGTGGACACAGACACAGCAGTCAGGATGAAGTGGACCTGGATGGGAATGAGGGTAGTAGGAAAAAAGTGGTCAGGTTCAGAATTTGCTGGCAGACAAGACTTGGCTCTGAAAGAAAGAGAAATGTCTGAGAAGACACCAGGGCAAAAATGCACATTGGGTTTTATAGCCATTTTCAAAAGATCTCATTTGGTGATGTGCTCATATTCACTTTACTTTTCAAATATGGTGTCTTAGAGTTTTTGGATGTTCCAAGACTTTGTGAGCCTATTTTTCTAATAGTGTCAGAATGAATATACCATGACTCTAAGTGACCTTAGTCTAGCATGTCTGGACAGGATGGCAGTATTGTTTAAAGTCTGTTTCTTATAACATTTTCCCCATCAAATTGTAATAGATGTTATAAGAAAAAAATGTCAAATAAGTTTATTAAACACAAAGCTAAATAATATTTTTGCTACTAGACTGATCAGCCTCTAATATATTACTGTTCATTGTGAGTCTTCAAGACTATGGCATTACCAAAGTGTTATGGGCTGAGCTGTGTCCCCCTAAAATTCATGTGCTGAAAGCCTAATCCCCAGTACCTCTGAATATGACTATGTTTGGAGACAGGGTCCCAAAAGAGGTGATTAGGGTAAAATGAGATCATACGGTGGAGCCCTAATCCAGTATAACTGGCATCCTTATAAAAAGAGACTATTAGGACATGGACACACATAGAGGAACACAGCAAGAAGACAGGCATCTGCAAGCCCAGCAGAGAGGCCTCAGAAGAAACTAACCCTGCCAACAACTTGATCTTGGATTTCCAGGCTCCAGAATTGTGAGGAAATAAATTTCTGTTGTTTAAGCCACCCAGTCTCTGGGATTTTGTTATGGCATACTGGCAAACCAATAGAGTATTCGTCCATTTTGCAGAGCTTACCTGGGAGAGGACAGCTCCATGCCTTGGCACCCAGAGGAGATCAAGATCACTCAAGAAATATCAGGGGCAATAAATGAGTGACTGATTATGAATAAGGTCCCTGAAAGAGAGCAGACTTGACTCTTCAGTCACTCAAGGTAAAAAGCCATGGAGAAGCTGAAAACGAAAACATATCAAAGAGGAAGAAAATAAGGTTTCATGTAAATACACACAAGTTTTTTTTGTTCGTTTGTTTGTTTGTTTGTTTGTTTTACTTATTCTGAGCACAAGAAAGATGATGAAGATTTTAAACTAAGGCAAGGAGACCACACCCAGCTGAGAAGGCACCATGGTCCTTAGATACATAGAAATAATACTATGCCATGATCCAACAAGTGGCTTTCTCTGTTTAACTGCTGGGATTAGAATGAATCCTTTATCCTATTTTGAGAAGAATGGATATTTACAGAATCTGTTTTCATTTGGTAACCTAGCATGTTTATGATATGTTCTGCCCTGTTAATTGCATTTTATTTTGATATTTTCTTAAGATAGGGTGTTCATGCCTGTATGTGTATTGAGGATAATGGATAATACTCCTTTAAAGGCTATAATCCACAAAAACTAATTCATAGAAGAACTTGCAGAAGGGTAGAATGATGTGGGTGTTACTCAAAAAAAAAAAAAAGTCATGTATAGAAAAGTTTTCTGCCATCCAACTCAGTTAGTTCACTATTCTCTAAGGATCTCCCATGACTTACCAAGGAAAGGAATTAAACACTATAAACACTATTCCTAAAGTTTTTCTTTTAAGCGTTATGGGCTGCATAGATAATTAATTTCTTCCCTGTGAACTTGTCCTAAACACCTGATGAGGCATTTCAAAAAGAAATTTCATGTTTCATATCAGTACTTTCAGATGGTATCATTAACTACTAGACTAATTGTGAAATGAATCACAAGATACGCATGAATATAGAACTAGTAGAAAGTTTCTGGGTAGGATTTGGCATTAAACATTACATGCGCTGAATTTCTTTAAAACAAACCTGAACATGGAAAGATATCAGCTTGACGAACATAGCTCAATAGTGAGATAATTTAAAAATTATGTTAGTTTTTGAGAAATCTTTTCTCTGAGTATACATTAATTAGGTCTGTACAGACCCTGGTGTTAAGAAATCTTGTCTTTATGTCTTATAAAATGCATGCTTATGCATAAAAATATTACAGCTCCTTCCCATTTCTAATTTCCTCTCCTTACCAAAGTCTTCACAGCCATCATCAACCTCACCCCTTCTTAACCATCTGTAGGATTTACATCCAATATGTTATAGTGTTCTGTACCTATAGCATTCGTTTTAGACTTATTAAAATAAATTAGGAAACTTTGGATCTAGAGGGGGCCTCAAAAATGAACTCTGCTTTTTCTTCCGCAAAATAGGTATATTATTATCTTTCATGAAGCATTCTTGTCAAAGTTAGAGGGAATATATAAAAAATTATGGTGACAAAAATTATGGTGCCACCATTTTTGTTACTTATCATGAGGACTTATTATAATCTAATTCATGCTTCTCATTTTATAAGTGAGCAAGCTTAGACTTTAAAAAGGTCTCATACACTGCTGGTGGGACTGCAAACTAGCACAACCTCTCTGGAAAGTAATATGGGAATACCTCAAAGAGCTACAAGTAGAATTACCATTTGATTCAGCAATCCCATTACTGGGCATCTACCCAAAGGAAAAAAAGACATTCTATAAAAAAGACACCTGCACTAGAATATTTATAGAACCGCAATTCACAATTGCAAAGATGTGGAAAGAACCCAAGTGCCCATCAATACATGAGTGGATTAATAAAATGTGGTATATGTATACCATGGAGTTCTACTCAGCCACAAAAAACAATGGTGATATAGCACCGCTTGTATTATCCTGGGTAGAACTGGAGCCCCTTCTACTAAGTGAAGTATCTCAAGAATGGAAAAACAAGCACCACACATACTCATTATCAAATTGATATTAACTGATCAACAGTTATGTGCACATACGGTAGTAACATTCACTGGGCGTCGGGCAGGTGGGAGGGACCAGGAGGGTATGGGTATATTCGCATCTAATGGGTGCGGTGCACACTGTCTGGGTAATGGACATGCTTGAAGCTCTGACTCGCATAGGGCAAAGGCAAGATATGCAACCTAAACATTTGTATCCCTGTAATATGCTGAAATAAAAAAATAAATAATAATAAAAATTGTAGCATTTCATAGTTGGAATAATAAATGTACATTTATATTTTTAAAAAAAAGAAGATATTTTTTAAGTATCCAAGGTCTCAAACAATTAACCTCTCAGAATTTTTTTTTAATGAATCCAATGGAGTGAGTAAACCTAAAAAGGAGTTGAAAGTCCCAAGAAAATAAGATAACCACACAGAGAAGAGGTGAAGGGAGTCCCGGGAAAACAGTGAGGGGAAAACCAAGCAGATGACTATACACCAGGTCTCAAGGCAACAGCCCAGACTGCAGCAGAGTTATTGAGTGTGCAAGAGGGGAGAGCTCACAGGAAACAAAAACAAAGGAAACAAACAATAGTCTGGTATATTAACACTATTGAGGTTACCTAGTTTGACTGTTATCTGGTTTGACTGTACTCCAAAAAGCTTTACAGTCTGTCACAATGTTAAGTGTTGAATTAATAGTTTGCTTTTGTTCAAAAAGCAAATAAAGAAACAAAGAAAATTTTAAGTCCTGGAAAAATGAGCTGTATGGAGAGGAAGCATAACCAAAGCACCACATGGCCCAATTATACAAAAAATTTGCATAAGCAAAAATACTGTAAGTGCTGAATACAGGTTTATCAAAAACAGCTGCTAAAACTATGCTGAGTGGCTAAAGGTGATGGATGTATGTTTAGGAGGTTGGTGTTTAGGTTTACATTTATGGTTAGGAGTTGAGGAGGGGTATAGTATTTCATCTCCCACAGTAGGACACCAACAGATAGTATCAAAAGCCAAAAAACAAATCGTGTCGAGTCTGCTGTTCTAAAACCTGTGTCTCTTAAATGAGAATCGCTTTGTATGTGTTCTCTGTGCATATGTGTAGACATCTTGCTGGTTCACGGGTGAGTTCTTTTAGTAGCTATTTTGAAGATATCAAAGGCAAACTTTCTCAAATGTTAAGAGAAAAGCATTAGCAACATATGAGGACCTTAAGGAAAAAAAAAGATGGAAAATTCTACTTAAATACCTTTCTTTGGAGAAAGTTGTGACATTTTATTGGTATTAAGCATCATCACAGTTTACATTCACTCAAGCTGTAAGGGGAAGCTGAGGAGGTATTGATGAAGAGCTGCAGAGACATCTCTATCTGTACTAGGAGAAGATTGGAAATGAAGTCTGCACTTTAAGAAAGATTTTTAATTTTGAGGAAATCGGTCTCTGTTAGAAGCAGGTGCCCTCAAGCATTAACATTTTCAAAAAGAGTAGGAGCTCCAGGGAGTCAAGCTGCAAAGGATTCAGAAACTGTGATGCTGGGCAAAAATGACACGGGAGATTTATTTGTGTGACTCTTTTTATTAGGCTTGTTATTATTTTTGTTGATGCTCCACATTTCAAAGTTTCCTAAGTTTTCAGTGGTTTGCTCTAAACACTAGCTTTCTCATAAATCTGTTATTTTTAGGCCTCAATTCCCCTAACCCTCAGCTTTTTTGATAATATATTTGACATAGCAGAAATATCTGTGCTTAGAAATATAGAGATAAATGTCAGAAGAAACATCTAAAATAGATGAAATTATTGCCTTTGGAGAGCAGCAATTCAGGATAGGGAGATATGAGGACATGGGCATTCCGTTTTCTTTAAAAGCCAACTATGTATAACTTTGATAAAATGAAACTATAAGCACATTAATAATTTCCAATGAAAAAGACTTGAGCAAAGAAAGGTATATGCCTAACAATATACCACATTAGATAAAACTACATCCCTCTGATTGCATGCCACTCAGAAATACTGAACATAGTGTAACAAGTAGTCTTTAAACATATAATTGAGCACTTCGAAAAAAAATATTTACAATTTTATTATTATTTTAAAAATTTCAAAACACTAAAAAGGTACAAACATTTTGGGTTACATGGATCATTTTTGTAATGCTTGAGTGCCAGCTATAGGTGTGCCCATCACCCGAATAGTGTTCTTTGTAACCATTAGGTAGGGTTTTGCCCCTCCTGTTCTCCCCCTTCCCACTGCTTGATTTCCACTGAGTTTTACTTCCCTCTGTACATATATGTGCTCGTCGGTTACTTCCAATTTTGTAGTGAGCACATGTGGTGTTTGTTTTTCCATTCTTGATATACTTCACTTAGGATAATGGTCTCCAGTTCCATCTGGATTGTTGCAAAAGGTATCGATTCATCTTTTCATATGGCTGAGTAGTACTTCATGGTACACATGTACCACATTTTATTAATCCATTCATGAAATGATGGGCACTTGGTTTGATTCCATATCTTTTCAATTGTGCTGCAATAAGCATTTGAGTGCAGGTGTTTTTCGTATAAAAAGTCTTCTTTTCCTTTGGGTAGATACCCAACAGTGGAATTGCTGGATTGAATGATAATACTACTTTTAGTTCTTTGAGGAATCTCCAAACTTATTTCCATAGGGGTTGCACTAATTTGCAGTTCCACCAACGGTGTATAAGCATTCCTTTATCTCTGCATCCAAGCCAGCTTCTATTGTTTTAGGACTTTTTAATAAAAGCTATTCTAACTGAGGTAAAGCAATATTCCATTGTGGTTTTAATTTGCATTTCCCTGATAATTAGTGACATTGATACAAAAATAAAGACATAGACCAATGGAACAAACAAAGAACCCAGATATAAAACCATCTACCTATAATCAACCAATATTTGACAAAACAGACAACAAAGTACACTGGGAAAAAGAAGCCCTATTCAATAAATGATGCTGGGAAAATTGGATAGCCACATGCAGAAAAATGAAACAGGATCACTACCTATCACCACTCGCAAAAATTAATTCAAGATGGATAAAAGACTTAAATCTAAGGCATGAAACCATAAGAATTCTAGAGGAAAATATAGGAAAAACTCTTCTAGATATTAGTCTAGGTAAAGAATTTATGACTAAGACCCGAATGGCAATTATGGCAACTACAAAAATTACTAAATGGGGTTTTATTAAACTAAAAAGCTTCTGTACATCTAAGGAAACAATCAACAGAGCAAACAGAAAATCTACAGAATGGGAGAAAAAATTCACCAGCTATACATCCGATAAAATGCTAACAGAAAATTTACAAAGAGCTCAAGCAAATCAGCAGGAAAAAAAACAAACAACCCTATTAAAAAGTAGGCAAAAGACATGAAAAAAAAGCTTTTCAAAAGAAAATAGACAAACGGGCAATAAATGCAGTTGGGCTTTTAAGAAAGTAAACCAGACTAAAAAAAAAAAAATAAAGAATTAAAAAACAGGGCAGCAGGTTTGGGCATGAGCTCTCAGTCTGGAGTGGAGAGGAAAGAAGAGTTGATTTGGAGTGTCAACAAGGAGAGACATTGAGGTTGGAACTCACACAGAAAGCCAGGAACCTCAAGTGGCTTTGTCCAAAATTAAATGGCAGATTATATATCATATTATACATACATATATGCACACGTGTGTGTGTTTGTGCATACTTATTTACACCAGAGGTTGATTAAGAAGTATATCTATCTTGACCTGGACACTATACAGTTTTGCTTTCATGGATGTTTGAGTGTTAAATCCATACCATCCCCTTAAGCTAATCAATTAAATCAAATTCTGCTCCTGAGCTGGTGATACCCTGGGGTGCCTGGCAAAACCAAACACAAACCATGTCCTTAACTAGGCCACTCAAGAGACTTGCATATAAAATTCAGGGGGACATGACTTCATAGAGCAAAATTTCAAAATCCAGAAAGAAGCAATCCAATATATAGTATTTCAACAAATATTTATCAAGACCAGTTGTGTGTCAGGAATTGGTCCAGGTTCTGGGAAAATAGAAAAGAAGAAGAAAAATTTCCCCAGAGGAAATTGAATTCAAGTAAAGGAGACCAATAACATACAGACTAACCCCAAATCCCAGCAGAATCAGATTCCCAGACTTCAGAGAGTAGACTGTTGGGTAGCCTATGGAGTGCAAACATTGCTAAAATGATTAAGATGAAGGGAACATCAGGATGCATAATAAAATAACTAAATAAAAACAAAAATGGAAATATTGTCACTGAAATAATCATAAAAAATTTCAACTAATAGTTTAAACAGCCAATTCAAGAGAGGAAAAGAATTAATGAACTGGTAGGTAAATATGAGAAAAATCACTTGGAGTGCTATCCTGGGGTACCTAGACGAAAAAAGATAGGAAAAATATGAAAGACAGATTGAAATTTGAAAAAGAGAATGAAAAGGTCTAATGACTCTAGAAAGAATGAAAGAGCTAATATTCAGGAAATACAATGAAATATTATTCAGCTTTAAAAAAAGAAGGAGATTCTACCATTTGTAACAACATGCATGAAACTGGAGGACATTATGCTAAATGAAATAAGCCAGACATAGAAAGAAAAATATTACATGATCTCATGTATATCTGGAAGCTAAAAAAGTTGAAAACAGAGTTATCAGGGATGGGGTATGGGATGAGGAGATACTGCTCAAAGGGTACAAAGTTGCAATTGTGTAGGATGCGTAGGTCTAGAGATCTAATGTAGAGCATGAAGACTGCCATTAATATTAATAATATTGCATACTGAAAATTTGCTAAGAGAGTAAATTCTAGATGTTCTTACCACACACACACACACACACACACACACACACACACACACATGCACACACACAATCTATGTGAGATGATGGATATGTCCATTTTCTTGACTGTAGTAATCATATCACAATAATATGCATAGCATTATACTGATATGTATATCAAAACATCAGGTAGTACACCTTAAATGTGTACGATAAAATGTAAATAAAAGAGAAAATAAATGCAACAAAAGAAAGAAATAATGGGGTGTTAGGAATTTTTCGGAATTTAGGAATTTTGTGTTAGGAATAAACTCTGACATTCTCTGTGTGAGTTGACATGTCTATAGCATCCTGTGCATTAAAATACCATTATAATTTTCACATTCTCTTGTTAGTTTCTGTTTATAATCACTCTTCTTC
>RJWJ010027708.1:0-21966 GCA_004363605.1 Indri indri
AAAAAAAAAAAAAAAAAGAGTGGGGATCCTGGAGAAGAAAAAGAGAAAGTAGAAGATAGAAATTATAAAGAAAAACTTAAAAGTGGAAGGAAAGATAAACAGTCAGTACAGGGGACTGCATGCATAGCATCAGGAGGACTGTGGAGAAATGATACATAAATAGAAAAATGTGAATTTATCAGTTATTGGGGTCTGTTAATGTCAGTAATCATTAACCATTTTATAAGAACTGCACAAATTATTTTAGCAGCCAAGATACATTCCTATAATCATTAAACATATATATTCTCTTTGAAGTCCTTATCAAAAAGTGAAATTAAATATACAAATATACACACCCACTAATTAAAATGAACAACTGCAGGTTAAGATAAATTATATTAAATTAAGTCAATTAATTCCCTGCAAGATAAGCCAATACTTTAATCCAGGAGTATTTTAGACAGGTTTCAGGTGGGGTACTGCAGTATGTACATTTCCCTCTACGTATTTAAACAATCACTGAAATCTACTTTAGCCTCCTATAAGAAGCATAGAATGAAAACACCAAAGTTACAGTGTCTGCAGAGATTTTAGAGAGAAATCTTCTAGGTAAAACTATAGTTAAATGATTTTATGATATATAATATTTTCATTATATTTTAATTTTCTTTCTTTTTCCCAAAAATTCTAGGAGAGAATTTTCAAATCAATGGAAAGCTTTTAGCCTCATCAATTTTATTGAAATTTGCCAAACATGGAAGGTAAGACATAGGAGCCAGATTAGTGAGAATGGATAAATATATGTGCCTAATTCTAGTGAATAATAGA
This sequence comes from Indri indri, assembly GCA_004363605.1. Taxonomy (NCBI): domain Eukaryota; kingdom Metazoa; phylum Chordata; class Mammalia; order Primates; family Indriidae; genus Indri; species Indri indri. The sequence continues at coordinate 811 of RJWJ010027708.1, forward strand.
TCATCTTTTCATCTTTCTGCATCTTTGTGGAGCAGGCCCACACTGAGAATGTCCTTCAGAGTGTGAAATTGCCCCATGGTGTTGTTGAACAAGTCAAGAATATTTTATGGATGTGGTCATCTATCCTGACTGTTCGCTTGCTCTGATAGACTCTGCTCAGTTCAGAAAAAATCATCATCATTATTTTATGAGACTGTATTTGATCAAATGGATTTAAAAGGTACCTGCTACTTATTTTTTCATTGTAAACAAAAATCTAAATCTAACTTTAATTGGGATGGGACAGATCAAAATTTAATTTTAAGAAGCAATAATTTTATTTTTCCCGCAAATATTGTATCAGAACTTCACTGTTATAAGAGGGTCAGTTACACTGATACATCACTTGCATATACAAAACCCACAAGTCACCCTTCTAAATTGTTCTTTTGTTTCTATTTCTAAAATTCCAAACACTTGCATCATTGATTTAAGTGTCTTCTGAAATGTATAATCCCAAAAACATTCTGAAAATTAAAATGCTTATATTCTTTTACCCATCCGTTACTACTGAGGTGTTAAAATAATTTATTCTATTATATTAACGATTGCTTGATGCATCAAAAGATAATTTGCCATGTAATTTTGTTAAACCTGAAACTGTAGCATATTTTCTTGATAATACCATTAATATATCAAGAGTAAATAAAATGTTTGGTGGTAGGCACATTAATTATCGCTTTCATCTATTGGTGTTTAAAACTTAGAAATAATTAAATGTGCTTTAATAAGATATGGTTCTGAGAAAGCAGGATCATTTATGAATTGCTAGAGGTGCGTGGAGCTACGTTTCCCTTGAGAGACGGAATTTATGCCTAACACCCCGCTGATTGTTCAGGAGGTAAAGAACCAATAGCTGCATGTACAGAGGTTTAATTTAAAGTGTGTTTCTCACTAGGCTGCTCACAACACTTAATTAAACTCTGCTGTTTTGGCAATGACAAATGCTGTAGTGCAAAAGGAACCCGAGTCGCAGTGACTGAGAAGCTTTTGTAATTTCTTTCATGGGTACTGGCAGCCAGATCCAGGTCAGAAAAGAAAGCGAGAATAAAAGAAGACATATTTAAGGTGTTTGGACAAAGTTGCCACCTTTCCACATCTATTTTAGTTACCCCAAAGTGCTGCATTATTTAAAGGATTTAATGATGTGGTGTTTGTGGAAAATATGGCATGTGACCTGCGAAAACAATTTGAAGTCCATTTCCAAGTCATTGTGGCTTTTGTAAAAATCTTTTTCATTAACAATTATAAAACCTGAAATAATAACTGATTCAAATTTAGATAAATATGTAGTGCTTTTATTTCTAGGCATTATTTTATGCCATATAGTATATATGTTTTACACTATAGGTTTAAGTTTACTTTTGGGTATATTTTCAAAATTAAGCATGTCTATAACATAGATCAATAACAAAAGCCCAAACTTTTTTATTAGAAAATTAATTACAAAGTGAAGCATAGACAACCAACTATTAAAATTCTTCATGTTGAAATGCTTACTTCGAAAAGTACCTTAAAGTCCTTTAATATAAAACTATCATCTCTCATGCACGGGTACATTTATATAGGGCAGAGCTTTCACTAAGGTATAGACCCATAACTCCATTTTTATGCTGTTCTTATCCCCAAATGAGGTCAGGGGTAAAAAGAATAAAATATTTGAACAAAATAAAACAGCTAAATATTTATTGAAGATTTACTCCGGGTAAGAAACCATTTAAGCATTTTTACATGTACAGACTCAGTCCTCATGATAATCTATGCATTCTGCACTTAGTATTATCCCCACTGTACAGATGATAAACTGAGGTGTAGAGAAATTAAGAAACATACAAGATTACACAACTAGTTTGTGAAACAGCAAGGATTCAACCCCAGGTGATCAGTTTGCAGAACACATACCCTTAAGCAGTGTACTATACTGACAAATTGAAGTATTGCAAACTATAAGCAGAGAAATACAATCAAATCAAAGAGAAAATTACACATAAACAGCAGTTACCTTCTTGCTTATTCTTAAGGGATTGCACTCTCTCTTAGAGAATCACATTGCCATAATTAATTTAGAAATACATCAGCTCCAGCTCCTATTTAGGTACAGAAAGTGAGGCCCAGAGAGGTGAAAGAAATGTACAATATTGCAGAGCTAATCAACAGCAGAGCTAAATATAAAACTAGGCTTCCTACTGCCATTCTTTTTGCTTTTCAACACATCATGCTCTTCACTCTAGATTGCTGTCATAGCTTATCTCAGAAGCAAATACATGTACCAGTTATTACAAATAATTAAAGGTGAGATTTATTTAGTCTATCATTATATTCTTTATTAATTAAAATATGGCCATATTATTAAAATTGTGATATCAAAGTTTTCACTTAATTAAATTTGTGGATAAAAAATTCTATCAGCATGGTGCTCAAAAGTTGTTCAAAATATTTGACTGAACTCATTGTTTCTTTTTCAAACTGATGTCATAATTTCAACTAGACTCATTTTAGGTCGCAGGATTTTAGAAAAAATTTCGGAGCATAAAGAATATAACCTTGGAAAAAAAAAAGTAAAAGAATATAACCTTCATTCCCTGTAATATGAGCATTCGTTCTTGACTTGAAAACACCCAAGGTGGAAAATCTTAACTTGCCTTTTCATCTTTGCACAACTCCAATAAGAAAAACTTTCTGGCTTATTTCATCTATTGGAATCTGCCACATTAGTTAGACAGTGGCCAGGGTTCAATGTTGGGTAGTATCATGAAACTTGTTATAGGAAAATAAAAAGAATAATAATATTATGGAAAATAAGAAATATAATTAGCCTCATTCATTTCAGCTTTAGATTTGGGCAGTTCTAGAATATGGTATATAACAGAAACTTCTATAATTATATCATATCAAATATTAGCTTATTCGTGTACATTGAAAAAATTGTTACGACCTAGAATAATGATCAATTTTATGACCTGGGTTTTTAGCAATTGAGGGACAAGCATCACACATACAAGAGAATAAGTCATAATTCTCTTTCCTATTGGAATATATTGTATATTCAACCTGACAGCTTCTAAGACCCAATATACCAAAAAGTACCATGTATGAAAGGCTGTGAAATAATATCTCCAGGATGAAAGTAACATATAAAGCTTCTAGCTGAAATAGTTTCAGTCCCATTCATTGGCAGTGGAGGCTTGGTTTCTATGAGGATTAAAAGTGTACAACAGACACTATGTTTCTGTTTTCCATGTCTTCACATTCAGGTAGTTTCACATTCAGCAGAATTTACACCTTCATTCATAATATCCCAGGGGAACATTTTGATACAAGTGTTTTTAGTTCCCATAAGAGATTTTTCAAAACTTTTTATTGTATCTAGGTTGTTTTCAATATTTAAATGTCATTTATATTTACATTGAAAATCTATTTTCTGCATTGTAAAGATTCCATTTATTGCTCAGGTAAATCTCTTTCATTTCAGCTTAAATGCCACCTTTTCACAGATACATTATTTGATGATCTTATCAAAATTATACTTTTACCTCTTTTATCACAGCACCCAGTTTCTTCATAGCACTTGTCAAATTGTGAAATATGTTCATTTTCCATGAATATGTATTCACTTATTTGTTTTTATTTCTATCTCTGCTAAATTATAAAGCTAAGGCTAAGACAAAATCTACCTTGCTCCCCATTAAATCCTCAGCATCAATACAATGGTTATTTAAATTGCTCAGTAAATTTTTACGGAAGGAATAAATTAATAAATGAATAAATGGATAAAAATGGTCAAACTATATATTCAATATTGTTTCTTTCTATATATCTTTATTTCTTATTTGCTGCCACTCTGAAAGGGCCTTTGGAGATTTGTCCTGCTTAGCCCAAAGTTACACTCTTCTACCTAGAGAAGAGAAAATCATTTGGAAGCATTCACATCCTAAAATCTGAGATTACAAATCACTGGTTTTCTGAAGTTTGATAGGTATTTATCCACAAGAAGCACATAGTCAAGGAAAGATAGGATTTCGTAACTGAGAGCAGTTGATGTGATGAAATATCAATGTTCTTATGTTCATTTTGTTTTCTAACTACTCATGTGATACTGGACATATCATTTTAGCCTCTCTGGGATCTGTATTATTATGTGTAATAGGTGGGGATAATAAAACTTGACAGAATTGTGGTGAAGAATCAATTGGATAATATATTTGAAAGAACTATGACAAGCTGAATAATTATACAAGTTCAAATCACAATAATAGTAACCAGTATAAAGAATATTATATTTAATAATTATTTTATGTAACAAACAATCCTTTCTTTGATTTCTGTTCTAGTTTTTCCCATCTTCAGTAATAGTAAGTTTACTCAAACATTCCAAGTAATTGTTTATCTCCTCTATAATGTATTCAGCAAATATAGGGAAACACTACAGCAAGTCGTAGTGATAGTTACAGTTTATTATTCCTAGAATTCATTAAATATACTTTCACTGTTCAGCTTTCCTGTATTTTCACTCCCTTAGATTTTCCTGAAAGCTGAATGGCTTCTGAGAAATCAAAGCAGTTCCCGCTCCTGTATTCTCACCATGTCCTTTGCAATGTTTTAAATGAATTTAAGCTGTAAAGGGGTTTAGTAAATTTCACCTCTCTGGATACTCAACTCTCTTTGCCCTCAGCCCATCATCTAACATGTAGTGGATACAGAATGTACTTGAGTGGTTAAGGCTGAACTTCACGTCCCCAACATTTAGAGAAGCAATTCAAAGCAGATAGTGAGTAATTCAGCCAGGGCCTATTTAGCCTAGTCATTTATTTTAAAACCCTAACACTAAAACCAGACCATTTTAAATGGTAGATAAAAGGCAGTGAAATTGATGAATGCCTTTTGGCAAGTACAGTTGAGTTTCCATGGGGTTTTATACATTATTGACACTGTCAGTGATTTCGGTGATTGTGGCTACAGCTGGGATGTTATTATTACCATGTTGCAGTACTTCTGTTGAGAGGCTATTCCGTGGTCACAGCTGGAAGTGTTAGTGGCATTTGATGTTCATGACCTGCAGTAATTGTACCATTTTATAAGAGGAATTCAGGAAATCCGTAGTCAAGAATTAAGCTGTGCCTGACCAAGTGACTTACGCTAGTAAGCAAGAGAGTGAACAGGAGTGGCCTCAGTCAGAATTCAATAGCTGCCACGAGAGACTGAGCAGGTCGTTGTGAGGGTAATGTGACCATACAATGGCACCAATCTACACAGAAATCTCGGGTTGCTGTGTTGGCACTGATACGTTTCCTTCAAGGCTGTCTTTTGGGTGGGAATTTTGTATGCCTGTAAGGCCAAGTGAATTCTACTCCACAAATGTATTGTGTGATGAATAACCCTTTCACCTTCTCTAAATTTATGTTTTTTTCAGATTATAAAAGTAACACATGCTCGTTATGGATAATTTGAACAATACAACAAAGGGTAAAGAATAAATTTGAAACACATTTAATCTTACTGCTCAGAGGTAACCAATTTTAATATTTCTTTGGACATCTTTCCAAATATGTATGCATATGAAATTTTTAAAAAAAATTGAATCAATGCTGTACATACAATTTTTTAAAATTTAGCCTTTCTACCCCTAAGATTAGGACTTACTGAGCTGATTCACAAGAAAAACAGGAACCAATGAAATTCTTTTAAGCTTCTAAGAGAAAGAATAAGTTGATTTATCAAAAACACATGAATTAGGCTTTTAACAAAAACAGTCATAAAATATGTATCTTTTGTTATGTAGCTTAGGGTCAATCTTATGATGGCAAGAACCACACCTACATAAATCAAGCAGTGGCTTATCCTACACACTACAATGGCATTGAGAGACAGCCCTATATTTTTTGCCTCCAAATACTTTCCTTGTTGACAGTTGCTGGTTATCTAGATTAAATCCTGAGAGATCAGCCTTTTGGAGCACAACAATTGTGTATGCAGATATCTTCCATTGAAAAGCAACCATTTTTGACAAGGTAGGAAGAGTCTATCATCAGCTACTAATGTGGGCTAGCTTGCCAATGTCTTGTAAGGTTTTAGAAGGAGCAGAACAGGAAGCTGAGAAAAAAACGACATTTGTAATGAAGGAAATGAGAAATAGGATTGATGTATAAGGCTGTAATTTACCAGTGTACATGAATGGGTTACCAAAGTCACAGACTACTGTCTAAGTGCTGGACTTCATGTCTCCCAGTATGTATTACTAGCACAACAAACTGGTTCAGAATAAATACTATGTCCCACCACAATTCCATAGGCACACATGCTGACTTCCTTGTTCTAGCATAATAGTTCTCTTCTAGTAATTTAAAAATTATAGTTGGATTTTCCTTGTCACTCCTTGATTCAGAAAAAAACACATTAAGACATGAAGTAGGAGCTATCATGACACTTTGAGTCTGGTGCCGTAATTTGATGAGAAATTGTAGGTTTCTTCCTTGGTTAGCAAGCAGATATGCTTTGTGCACAGAAAGAAGAGACATGAATATTTATAATCAACTGTGTGGAGTATTGTAGATTAAATTAGTTTTCCCAGTTACAACTTTACAAGAGAAGTAGAAACCTTTGCCCTAGATAAGGGCTTATTTGTGTGAGAAGAGTCGACTTTCTGGCTCTGTTATCATTGAGCTTGGTTATATGATTCACTTTTTGCCATAGAATAAGTGTGAAAATGACAGCATTCCACAGGTTATTTAAGAAACTTCTTGCAGTTTCAGTAGCTCATGTACTCCTTTCTTTTCTTCTATGAGAACAGCATGTCCAAGATTGGGCTCTTCTTTCATAGCAAAGAAGGCAGGTGGATGAGAGAACTGGTAAGAGCCGGCCTAAGCCAACCACCAACTCCTATAATACAAGAGCAAGAAATACACTTTTGTGATTGGAAGACATTGAAATTCGGAAGATTTTTTTTTTTTTCACAACAAAGCTGGTTAATATAGTGATTATTTCAGTCTTATTCCAGATTTTAAAGAGAATTTCTTTAGTGGTTCTCAAAGTGTGGTGGCCAGACCACATTGTAAGTGTAGGTGACTAATAAACTGTATTAGCTCTCATATGTCCAATGTCGGGTGTCAGGTATCCAGCCATCCACATAACCCTAGGGTGGGAATCCTTCCCTCACCAATGGGGTGAAGAGATGCAATCAAAAAGTAAAGTAGCTAGATCTTGAACTGAGGCGTGACTGATTCCAATGTCCATTCTCTTGTATAGGAAGACACGACATGTGAAAATATTAGCAGAAATGAGAGCAAGCAGTGTAGAAATCAATATGACTGTTATATAAACATGTTTTAAGTAAAATTTCATTCAGTGGAGAATTTTTATTCTCAAAGATTGATTCTAAAAATGAGTTATGTAAGCACTTCTTAAAAATAAGAGTATTTCACCAAATACAAAATACCCATTTTAGACCTTGTTATTATCTTGAATTTATAAAGAATGTATCAGAAAATAGTATGTTGACTCCTGTTATACCAAAATAAATAACAGGTAAAATTTTGCATTGACTTGTTCCAACTACAGGTAATTTGCACCAGGCACTGTAGAAAAAGAAGAAAATGTAATTAAAATAAATAATTTGTTGTTATTTAATAGAGAAGGCAGAAATAAGAAACTTCCAAAAGTATGCCCTAAAATTCTAGCATGTGCTCAAAAGTGTCCATTTTATAAAGTATATACCACCAGGGAGATTGAATAATCCACATCATAACTGTCCATTATCTGATTTTTAAACTTTCTAAAATTTTAAGACACACTCTGGCTCAAAGTCAGTACTTTAGTATATGAAGGCAAAGAAAATGAATATGCGTAAATGGTAAGAATAATACAAAATAGAGAACTGGTTAGAACCAAATCAAATGAGAATGCTCATGCCAATGTGTTTTTTCCTACTAATAATCATATATAGTACATATTTTACACTGAATTATATGGAAGGTAATGTAAATTTTAACTTACATTAAAGGCAAAAAATCATTTGCGGAATTTAATTTGGGGAGCCTACCATTTCTATTTTTTCTTTTAATTAAGATATAATTTACATACCACAAAAATTCACCTTTTAAATATATAACTGAGTGGCTTCTATTAATAATATATTCCCCAAATGTATAACCATAACCACTAATTCCAGATCAATTTGTATCAACCAAACAGAAACCTCATACCTATTAGCAATCAGGCCCAATTCCCTTCTGCGTGCATCGCTTGGCAACCACTAATTTACTTTCTGTCTCCGTAGATTTCTCTATTTTGGATATTTTAGATCAATGGAATCATATTCTATGTGGCCTATGCTTCTGGATTCTTTCACTTAGCTTGCTTTTAAGATTCACGGAAGTTGTAGCATATAATAATCATTCATTCACGCCTGCATTATATCCCATTGTATGAATATACTGTATTTTGTTATTCATCAATTAGTAGATGGACATTTGGTTATTTTTGACTTTTCAGCTATTATGAATCACACTTCTTTGAACATTCATGTACAAGTTTTTGTATGGCTATATATTTTTACATCTCTTGAGTATATTTCTACGAGTTGAATTGCTGAGTCATATGGTAACTTTATATTTAATTTCTTGAGAAGCTGCCAAATTGTTTTCTAAAGTGACTATACCATTTTATGTCCCTAACAGCAATGTATGAAGGTTTCAATTTCTCTGCATCCCAGCCACATTCATTTATGTTATTCTCCATCTTTTTTATTTTAGCTGTGCTAGTGGGTGTGATGTAGAGTTTCATTGTGGTTTTGAATTTAATCTCCATAATGACTTCTGATGTTGGACATCTTTTCATGTGCTATTGTTTATATGTATATCTTTCTTGGAGAAATATCTATTTCTATTCTTTGCCCACTTTTATTTGGGTTATTCATCCTTTTACTATTGAATTGTGAAAGTTTTTATATATTTGGAATACAAGTACTAAATATATGATGTGTAAATATTTTCCCCCATTCTGTAAGCTGTGTTTTCATGTCCTTGACAGAATCCTTTAATGCACAAATTTTTAGTTTTGATAAACTGCAATTTATCTATGTATTTTCTTTTGTTATTGTGTTTTTAGGGTCATATCTAAGAAACTTTAGAGTACCTCTGGGTCACAAAGATTTATGCCTAATTTTTCTTTTAAGAATTTTATAGCTTTAGAGCTTTGACCTTTACCTCTTTGATCAATTTTGAGTTAATTTTGGTATATTGTGTGAGATGTTTTACTAACTTTTTTCTTATGTGGATATCAAGTTGTCTTGGTATCATTTGTTGAAAATACTTTTCTTTCTTTATAGAAGACTTTTGTCACCCTTTGAAATTAAATTGATCAAAATAATGGATTTCTTTCTGAATTGGACTCTCAGTTTGGTTACTTTGATTTACATGCTCATTATTATGCTAAGATAACTCTGTTTTGATTCCTGTAGCTTTGTATTGAGTCTTAAAATTAAGAAGTGTGAGTCCAACTTTGTTCTTCTCTTCAGGATTGTTTTGGTTATTCTGAGTCACGTGAATTTCCCTATAAATTTAAGATCAACTCTGTTTCTGCATAAAAGTCATCTGAGAGTTTGATATGGATTGTATTGAAGCTGTAGATCAATTTGGGAGGTACTGCCATCTTAACAATATTAAATTTTCCGATCCATGAACATGGTATGTGTTTTTGTTTATTTAGCTCTTCTTTGATTTCTTTCAATAATGCTTTGCAGTTTTCAGTGTACAGATCTTACACTTCTCTTGTACCTTTATTTTTAAGAATTTTATTTCTTTGATGTTGTTGCAAATTAAATTGTTTCCTTAATTTCATTTTCAAATTGCATTGCTAGTGACACAACTGATTTTTTATATTCACCTTGCATCCTGCATCCTTGATGGATTAAATAATAAGTTAGACTTCATATCTGATGTTTTGCTATCATATGTCTTAAGTCTTTTTTGTTCCTTTATTCCAACATCACTTCCTTTTTTTGTGCTAAATAAATATTTTCTAAAATAGTACTTTAATTATTTTGCCATTTATTTATAATATTATTTTTGAGTTATATTCTCAGTGGCTTTGCTGGGGTTGCAATTAATATCTTAACTTATAGCAATCTAATTCATATTAATACCAACTTTGTTTAAATTATATATAAAATCTTTGTTTCTATATAGCTCTCTCTCAGACTTGTCTTTTATTGAAATACAAATTATATCTTTATACATTGCATCCCCATAATTACATGTTGATAATTATTGCTTTGTGCAGTATTCAGAAGTTATATTTATAATGATATTTAGTATTTACCTATGTAGTTACCATTATTGACGCTTTTTATTTCTTTATGTTGAGTCGAGTTACTATCTAGCATTCTTTATTTAGCCTGAAGGACTCCCTTATTATTATTTCTTATAGGGAAGATCTGCTCGTGATGAATACTCTTAGGTTTTGTTTACCTGGGAATGTCTTAATTTTGCTTTCATTTTTAAAAGATAGTATTGCTGGATATAGTATTCTTGATTGATAGACTTTTTCTTTCAGTACTTTCAATTTGTCATAACATTGCCTTCTTGGCTTCATGATTTCTGATGAGAAATCAGCCATTACTTTTCCTACAAATCCCTTGTGAATGACGGATTACTTCTCTCCTGCTGCTTCTGAGATTCTCTCTTTGTCTTTGAACAATTTGATTATGGTGTTTAGGTGTGAATATCTTTGAGTTTTTCTATTTGGTGTTTGTTGAACTTCTTATATGTGTAGGCTAATATTTTATTCAAATTTGGAAGTTCATTCATGATTTCTTCAAATAATAGTTCTGCATTTCTCTCTATATTCTTCTATGATTCCCACTATTAATATAATAAGCTTGATGGTCCCCCCAATCCAGGGCTCTCACATTCGATTCATTTTCCATTATTTCTTTCTTTCTTTTTTTTTTTTCTCATACTGGATCATTTAATTAGCTCATCTTTGATTTTGCTGATCCTTACTTCTGCTTGATCAAATCTACCATTAAGCCTTCTCTATAGAATTTTTTATTTCAGTTACTGTAGTTTTCAAAACCTGAATTTTTATTTAGTTATTTTTCATAATTTCTATCTCTGTATTTATATTCTCTGTTTTGTGGGATATCATTCTCACAGTTTTCTTTAGATTTTTACGTGTGGTTTCCTTTAGTTCTTTTAACATATTTAAAATAGTTGATTTTAATATATTTGTCTTATAAGTCCAACATGTGGGCTTTCTCAGGAATATTTTCAAATGGCTTTTTTTCTCGTTAAGGACCTTTTTGTTAAAAAGTGTACATTTACAGAGTTCTGGAAAGTAGATACTCCCTCCTTTTTAGGGTTTGTTACTATTACTGTTTGTTCAGTTACTTTTCTGAGCTAATTCTGTAATGTCTTTATTCTTTGTCATGTGTAGACACAATTGTCTAATAATTAAAAGGAGCTTTTTATTTTATGCCTGGAACCAATAGGTTTTCCAGTCTTTTCTAAGGGGCTGTGTTTGCATTTTTGGGTACACATTTAAAACTTGGGCAGGAACTTGGCAACTATTACTTAGCCTTCCCTTCCTGCTTACACTGATCTTCAAGGTCAGGGAGAGGTGGGAGCACAGAGCATGGGCATATGCATAGATCTACACATATATCTGGTCTTCCATGTTCCCAGGAATGTGCCAAAGCTATTGAAACCCCACATAGGCATCTTGCTCAGTATATTTTCCTTTTAAGATATTTTTGTTATCCTATTATTTGCCCCAACTGTTATTTATTGCTTCCTCAATAAATAATTGCTACTTTTTTTTATTGGGACATGCTTCCAGAGAAAAGTTTGTTTGTACTGTTAAGCTCTGGGTCAGGTCAAATAAAGATAAGCCTTCTGAGTAGAATCTTCTAGGAAACCACCAGATAGGCCAAGTAATAACAAGTCTCTGGGAAGGGAGCTTTGAAGGAGCTCCGATCCAGTTCTGCCTCCTCCTGTAGCTGCCAGGCTGCTGGTTTTCATTGTGACTATAGACTGTTCATTTCAAAGCTACTGTGGAGATGGGCACAGGCCAAGTCGAATGGAACAAAGTTCACTGTTCTTACACTGATTCTGCCATTTTTCTTGAATGGATGCACCCTGAATTGCTGCAAGCCCTTGGTTAATTTCCAGAGTTCTGTGAAAGTTGATTTTTGCCAGTGTTCTCATGGCTTTTATGAAGGAGTGGATTTTCAGAGGTCCTTATCCTGGCATTCCATCTAATACTTGGGTCCTCATTTCTAACACTGAAATTAGATATGTATTAATTAGAGATGAATTAATTAATTCATAAAGAATGGGGAACTAGAGGCAGAGAAGGATGATGGAAATTATAGACACAAGAGAGAAGTAGCAAAGTGTAATTTGTGAAAGCACGAGTTTTTCATGCACAGTAGTAATAGTGGAGTTGGGTAAGGTAACATTTAACTGGTTTTGTAATACTGTATTATGTAAATGTAGTTGATGATCAATTGTTCCTATATCTGTTATGAGATATATATATATATATATATAAATATATATATATATATTAGAGTTGCACTTTATACTATGGCATGGTGCTGTGTTCTTTGTTAAAAAAGTGATAGGAAATGTAAAAAGTTATTTGAAACTAAGATATATACCTTTGTAAGTTATCTAGAAAACTGAAGTATAAGTGACTAGGTATGAGTAACCTTTAGAGAAAAGTTGCCTATTTAAGCATGGTTAGGAAAATTTTTGATATGAATATGTAAAGTTTATATTCAAAATATTTTCATCATGAATATTTCTTAGTAAAGCAATTGTCAGCATATAATAGTGATAAGAATATTGAGGAAGAATTTTAATTCTTTATAGCAAAGAAGATAAATATCCATAGTAATATCATTCATTAAAGTACAAAATTTATAAAACCAAAGAATTTTTCTAATTTTTATATTTGGATACAAATTAAAGATTTAATGTTATGGAATTTAACATTTTCTTTTTAAAATTATTTTTGGAGGAATAATTTGAATTCTTTGAAAGAATTGTGAGTCTATATATTATTTCTCTCATAAACACTACATTTAGTATAAATTTAAATTCAATTGTATTGAACTTAGTAACTATATAAGGGTTATATTCTTGCAAAAATGTGTCCTGCTCAGTTATGATATTACACTACTTAGTATTTGCTCCCCATGTTAACCTTTTGTGGAAATAAGCAAGAAAATATCTTTCAGATAGTTGGCTGGCTCTTCTAAGATTTTAGGAAGCAAGTAATCCCACAAACAATTCTGTGTAGGATATGTATGACACAAACTTATTTACTATCTAATAAAAGAGGTGGTTAATAGCACATTTTGAGCGCCTACCACATGAAAGCACAGTATTTTTCCTGTTTTCCAATATTAAAGTCATCAAGGAGCTTCATCATGTACTAGTCTATATATTCTCAGGTCTGATCTCTCCTCTTCTCACTCATCTCCTTTCACTCTGTTTATATTATTCAAAGAGATATGCCTTCTAACTTCTGTAGCCAGTACTGTCAATCTAATGTACTGCTTCAGCTAACAAATACAGACTGTAAAGAACAGAGTCATTTGGAACACATACGAAACCTATCTTCGTTGATTGTATTTTGTCCTCCTTTTCTATTCGTCCTTTGTGAAACTGCTTTCTGTCTCCTTTTTATTTCTCCAGTCCTCCCTCCCTCCTATCCTTCCTTCCTTCCTGCTTTCCGTGTTCAGTGTATATATGTGCATACGTGTGCATATGTGTGCATTAACATTCTCTCCCATTTTCACCTCCCTGTTTTTTCGAGGATCCAGCAGGTTATATGAGATATATTTTTTCCTACATTATTATCACAAAGCTAAAATAGGGAGTAAATCAAGAGTGTCTCTAGAACTTAAGCTGGACTTTAAGGAATTTCTCTCTTGAAGCTCACATTAGAATTGAGCAAATGGGAGCAGGTTCATTTCTCTTCTTTCACTTTAAATCTTGGTCAACGTTAAATACACACAGAGGTTAAGTTTAAAAGCCCAGCACCTTCATTCAATTAGTATTTCTGTGAGAGAGCTTTGCCAGATACCTCAAAGTCCCTTTATGATGATCTTAGGGTTATCTAAAAATCCAAAGATTCTGATGTCGTAGTTTTTTAGGAAATAATGAAAAGTGTCTTTGTGCTGACTGGAATGTGTGCACAGAAAGGAGAGAGGGTTAACCACTTTGGGGCAGAACAAGGATGAGATTACCTGAACTCTGCTTCTCTCAAACGGCTACAGGGGCAGTTGCTCTCAGCAAAGCTCGCAAAATAGATTACAGAATAAGAACATAGCTTTAAAAATTATTGCAAAGGTCCATCCAAATCCCATAGCGAACTGTGTGTCTAAGCCACTTATCCTTCAATTTTTAGGACAGAAAATGCTGCTAAACTCTCAGTGAGAAATAAAAAAGATTTTAATTATGTTTGATAACATGAATGCTTCAAATGCATTATGAGTTATGATCAACATTCACAATTGCTTTATTTGCTGTTATTGTTTTGTGCTTTAAAATTATAGTAATCCTTTTATTTTAAACATCCTTCAAAATTTGAAAACAGCAACCTATTTATCCAGCCTAATAAAACCAATCTAGATATTTTTCTGTTTGCTATACTTTATTCAAAACTTATATATTTATATTTTACTTTTTAAATTGGATTTATCTATAATAGAGAGTAATACTTTCTTATTATATAATAAATGAAAGAAGATAAGGAAAAGGTATTAATACATAAAGAAAAAGCTAAACATTTTCTTACCTCCTTGCATTTATTGAGTCCCCCCACTCTGCATAATCAATGTGAAAGGATTCTTGTATATTATTCAACACCACTCTTTATACAAACATATACTGTATTTGTTTTTACTTAAACAGAATTACGCTGTACCCATCACTTTGTAACTTTCTACCTTCGCCTAATGTAACATATACAATTCTACAAGTCAGGACACAAAATTCCAACTGTATCTCCTTATAATTGCTTTGCATTGTGTTATATAAAAGTACATGTGTATCTATCCATGGGGGCACACATAGATATCCATTTAACTGAATAAGAACGGGACATAAAATACTTCTTTATTTTTAACAGACTATTTTTGGTTTTGCTTTTGCTTCTCACTTCGTTTCTATTTTCTGTTTATTTCTACCTTCATTGCCAACCTCCAGATATATAGAAGTGAAATGGTAATAACCTTTGCATGTGATCATATCACAATAACCCATGGTCGATTGGGATGTACAGCAGGTGTTAGTTCAGGTGTTAGGTGAGGCATTCAGGAATCTGGTGGTCGAGACACGTGGATGATATACTGGTATAATACTCTCAAGCATAAAGTGGATATGTTGTGAGGGATAGAGACTATGGATGGGCCCAAGAACACAGGCCTTCTCTCAGCAAGGGTTAGCTAGATATTGTCACTGCTGGTAGCAGAAAGTAATGCTAAGCTCTCAATATGTCAACATTGCTCTGTGAAACAGTGCTACTGTTCCTCTATGCTATTGTGTGGCATATTGATTATATTTGATTCTTTTCCATCTGGAGGAGGCAAAAATTTGTCCTGACCAAGATCGACACCTGCAAACCAAATGTTAAAGTTCTTCCTCTCTTCCCCAGTACCTCTGAGAGCACTGCTCTTCAAGGACTTGCAGATTGCCTATCTCATTACTCAAAAATAGCCAGCCCAATAAAACAGCAGAATTGCTTGATAAAAGCTCAGCTAGAGAGTTAGCTTGGTGATAACACTCTGTGAGACTGGAAAGTTTTGTTCCAGAGTGTGGTAAACGCATTGAGCCAATTGCTTTTATACTTTGTTGAATCCATACTAGCTGAAAGAGAGAAAAAAAAGAGAGGAGTATGTTGGTCTTTCTCACTATCACTCCCAGTGATGCACTTGAAGAATTTGAGTTTTTCATTTCTGAAATCTTAGGCTCTGCTGGATTAGACCCTGGTTCCCAATTGGGGAAGATTTCCACCAAGAGATCACTACCACTTGGTTACTTTGAGCTCCTCATGCCAATGTGCCAGAAGACATTTCAATAAATTACTAAACTTATGGGGGGTACTTAACTTTGAATACCATAAAATCCTGGGGTTCCTTATACAGAACAGGGCTGAGAGAAATATGTCTAGAACTTGTGGATGCACAGGCATATCTCTTGGTGATTTTATGCCTAGTGGAGAATGGGAAATGGAGGCAATCTTTCCTGAAAAAAGGCAAGGCAACTGAAGATTCCCCTGGTGGATAAAATCTGGGTAATCAAACCGTGCAAGAAGGATACCTATAGGCTGGCCAAAGGTGAGTGACATCTAGAATGGGTCAGAGGCAGGAGATCCTAAATGTGACTTATGACCTCAGCACAAGCTACTATAGCAGGAACTATAACTTGTTTCATAAATAATCTCACCTTAATTTTTTTATGATATTGCAATTGTTCACCACTTTGAAGGGGACTAGTGAAGGCCTGGACTTCATAGAATACATGAGTGCACTGTACCAGATACCTCCTATGCATCACTTCGGATTATCTCAGCCTCATTGCTCTCTCATTCTAGCCATCTCTGTAAAATCCAATTTGATTTTTACAGGGCTTTCACTGCGTTTATACAGGTGCTCCCTGTCAGCATCTTGCTTCAGGATTGCACTATGTGCTTTAACTGCCAATCTTAGGCCTCTCTGTTGACTTTACGGTGGGAAATATTGTGAGAATTCACTTGTCGCTCCCATGTATGCAACTGTTAAGTAGAAGAGAGTTCACACCCTCTAGAGTAAACCTCTGACTCAATCGTAGCAAGATTTTCCCAGAGGGATGTTTTGAGATGAATTTCATATGGTTTTTCATACAGTATTGTAATATCAAACCACTATTTGTAGCAATAACTAATTCAGTGACACGTTTTTGCATTGACTTCCCTTTTCCATGCTTCAAACCCCCATCCCTCTCCCTCCTAATCCCTCAATCAAAATCCCAACAAAATACTTGAAAAATACTGGAGAACACAGGCTAAGATATCCAACATTGAAGGTTGAGAGGGATGAAAAATGGTTAGATTTTGGCTATATTCTCAATGTAGGAAGGTAAAGATTGAAATTTGCTTTAACCGTGCATTTTTAGAGTGATGCTGGTGAAAAAACCATACTGGGGTGAGTTTATGAGAGAATGAGATGGAATTAGAGAAAGCAAGTACTGACAACACTTTTGAGGGATTTTGTTGCAATATGCCCTCTTGGTTTTGTTTCATTATCCCACTTTTCTTTCCTAATGCCAACACCTGTGTATCTTACTACTTTATCTTTACTACTTTATCTTTATACTTACATTTGTCTACTTTGATGATTTTCAAAGTTATCTTGGCTATTATTGACCTTGACCAAATTTTATAAATTTTACAATCTGTGTTTTTATTCTTGGTTAATAATTTTTTCCTAAACTCCATTTTTTTGGTTTTGAATCATCTAAGATTTTTATTGCATTATTATTTTTTTTTATTCTAGGTCATTAGTACCCTGGAAATTTCTTTTTGTGGAAGATATAGAGTTGTGTTTCATATTTATTTTCTCCCAGTTGGATAACCTTTTATGCCAGAACAAAACCATCCTTTTTTCCTCCCCCTTGAATAAAAATTTATTTTTATACACTTTTTATTTTCAAAATATTAAGGGGGTACAAGCATTTTTGTTACATGGCTATCTTGTATAATACTTAAGTCAAGGTTATTTTTATATTTAAATTTCAGATGAATACATTTGGAGTCTCTGTTTGTGTTGACTAATCAATTTATCTGCTAAAGGTAAGGCTAGGCTGATAAAATAATATACCCAGCAACATTGTAATAAAGAAAAATGAGAAGCTTGTTTACCTCTTACATAATAATTCTAGGATGAATAATCTGGTTCATTACAGGAAATCTGGTCCTTCTGGCCATTCAGGATCACATCACTCCTTTGTCTACATATAAAGTAAATTGCTGCCATGTCTAGGCTTGTGCTGAAATACAGGGTTCTGAGCACAGGGAGGCATGCCTGTATGTATTATGTTCCTTATGGAGAAGTGGAACATTGAATTCTGCTAATATCTCATTGGTGAGAACTTAGTCACAGTCACATTGCTAAACTGAAATGCAAAGAAGGTTGTGCATTGTAGTTTGACTAGAAAGCCATATACCCAGCTATAAATTTGTTACCATGGAAGAGGAAAAGTATGGATTTGTGTGGACAACTGGAACTTTCTGCTGCATATACCTATACCTATACAATACTGATTTGTTTATACACATTCTGATATCCAGTAAAGAAAGTGTATTTCCCTATTTCTCCTTTTTAAATGTAATTTAATTTAATTTTACTTTTTTGGTAATTCTCAAGTATTCAATTCTACTTTAAAATCACTTGTGGTATTCTAATTATATGCACACAAAATATATTTTTTAACTTAAAATATTGTAATATAATATATGTAATATAATAAACTATGATATTTTCATATTTAGCTTTTCACAAAAAAAGGTTCATGTAATTCTTTAGAAAATGTCTCTGTTGAGGCTCAGAGCCCAGTGAAGGGAGGATCCCATTTCTCCTTCCTACACACCTTCAGTAATCAACAGGCTGCTGGATTGTTCAGAAGCTTTTCTACCCTGACAAGCCCAAGCACTGCTGCAACCACTGAATTGTGTAGAGAGCTAGTGTGATCCCAGAGCTTGGACATTCTGTACAGGCTTCGTTTCAGGGAGAGGGACTAGAAGAGCCAGGGTCCCAGCTATCTTCAATTCAGACTCTTTTCTTCCCCCACCCCTCCTCTGCCAACTCAGATTTAGGCTTTTTGTAGCAGCCATCCCTCATCAGCTGCAGTGTCCTCCAGTCTCAGGTTTCCACAGAGAGTGGGGCCCACACCTTATCCCTTGAGGACCTGCAGTGGACCCAGGGGTGCCCAGTTTGGGAGTTCCCTGTCTTCCAGCACTTCCTGGAGATAAACACCAGTGGGTCAGACTTGTAGGCTGGATCCTGTGCCCCCAGGACTCCAGCAGGTTGCTAAGGGGCACAAGGGAGAGATTTGAGAGCTTGGGAGGCAAGGGAACACACATGGGCAGAACTGATGGCAGAGTACAGTGGGGATCTGAGCCACAATAATCTGATGGAGCACACATCTCCCCATAGGAAAATCACAGTGTCGGACTAAGGCGGGTTTCCCTGTGTGAAGTTGCCAGGCCATGGCACCATTGTGGCCAAGCACAGCAGATGCCAGTTTGCAAACAGACACTGGAGAGAGACTCTTGGGGCAGAGAGAGAAAGAGAGGGACAGAACTTGCTCCAAGAACCAGTCGGTGACTTACAGACAGCCCCTACCCCATGAACAGTCTTTCCAGTTTGGAGAGGCCACTTTAGGCCTTATCCCAGTGGCTTTTCCAAGGGGTCTGGGATACAATGTTTGAGCCTTGCCCAGACTTTGCAGAGCTTTCCAGGCTTGCCCAACCTAACCCCACCCAGGCTTGCTTCTCTACCCACCTCTCTTATGGTGGAGAACAAGCAATCCTCTGGGAGCTACAGGGCCCCTCCCTCTACCTGGGACATTCAAATGCTTCTCTAAGAGGCTAAAGCCTATTACACGCACAAAAGAACATCTCTGCAGTTGCCTCTCCTGCAAGCATTAACCACTGCCAGGGAGAACAACTCTGTAGCTCATTACGGCACCTACTGACTGAATCAAACAGGGTGTGGCCGATTCTTAATCACAAGAACCATCCACCAACTCAAAGATTAAGCTGGGGGTCCCAATACGATTCACACTGCTGTGAAGAGGGGAAGACAGCAGAATAGAAGCAACCTGAGGGAGCACTGCTTTCTAGGAGAGGAATAAAAGTTGCAGGCAGCTCAAGCTGTGAGGAGTTTTCCTCCCCCACTGCAGTCCTCTAGGCTGATGAGAGAGCTGCTCAGAGTCTATGCAGAGACATTGCACCAGACAGCAGGTGCAGCAGAAATCTGGTGGCTGCCAATCATGGGTTTCTGCAACTGACAACATCCTGATCACTCTGGTGCATGGAGCCAGGTCCACTTGGGACTCAGCCTTCTAGCAGTAGTCTTTACATCACTCTCCCTGGGCTGCAGAAGGAGCAGACAGAACAGAAGCTGCCCCATGTTTTGCCCTGTGACTGGGGGCTGAGCATGCCTCCTCCCCGAGTGGGATCTGAGCAGAGGAAGAGCCTCAGATGCCACAGACACCACCTAGAAAGACTCAGGTGATAGCCTTGGTGGGTCCTAGGTATAGGGGGTGAATGTTGGCTGACCAGCAGCTCCAGCCTGCTTACACAGCCCCTGGGCCACTGAGGCAAACCCCTGGCTGTGTAACTGAGCATCAGTAGTCTCCAGGCTGGCAGAACAGCCCTCCATATATGTGGCTCTGCCACTGTACCAGAGAGCCAGCTCTGAAGCTCTTGCTGCACCTGATCCTGAGCCTCTGCTCCTGTAACTCTAGGACCCCACCTGCAACAAGACCCCTGAGATTTCAGAGATGAGCCTGGGCCCTAAGATGCCACCACTGAGTCCCCACCACTGCATCTGGGCTGTTGGAACCTCCCCAAGGTCCAACACTTCACTCAAGATCCCCTAGCACTGAGCAGTCATTACTCCTGAACTTGGTTCAAGCAAATACCCACTGCCCAGTCATTCATAACCACTGCTTAAATAGACTCACTCAGCTGCCACTGCAACCTCTACTGAGTGACCAGCCAGTGTAAATCCATCATAACAACAGCCACCAAGGAGGGGGTCACAACCATTCCCCAATGTGAACTTACAACAGTGAGCTTAGAAATGTCCCTCCACCCCACACAAAGATCATCCAGCACTGGCTCAAACTGTGGCAGTCACAGGGGAATTGGTTAAAACAGAACAGCTGTTTTACAGGCTCTCAGTGCACCTGTCACTCCCCTGACAGGTCAAGATTCCAGAGTAGGACAAAAATACTCCATTTAGGATCCTCTCCTTCCCTTAACTAAACAGGAAACTTCCAAGAAAAGAAGAACAGGTGTCCTGAAATCCTATTAACCCAGAGCTGAGAGGATCCAGAGGACAAGAAC
>RJWJ010027709.1:0-21987 GCA_004363605.1 Indri indri
GAGGCCGGACAGAATCAGGATGTCCCGGTAGAACCAAGAGACAGAGCTGAGCTGATATGCCCAGGGCTCCCGGGCAGTCAGAAATCCGTGACATCACTAGGCTTCTGGGTCCACAGGCAACGAATGTCATATATCTTCAACAGACAATGAGCAAGTGTGTTCGTGGTGGCCAGGACAGGGACGAGGAGGAGGTCCCCATAGTTTATCTAGTTGAGAGTTTTCTTTGCATTCTGTAGAGAAAATATTAGTAGTGTGAAATTACAATTGAAGCATAAGGCTTACTTCCTCACATCTGTGGCAGAACATTCAGGCTCCCTTTTCTGGAATAGGTCACCTGAGATGGACTGCTGGGCAGCCTGTGACCTTTGCTGTCTCTTTAGGAGGATGTGCTGGGATCTTTACAATGAGATTTTAGATTCTGGCTGATTATATTTTTATTAAAAAAATTGTTCATATCCTATGGAATATCCAGCACAGTTTAGTATGGCAGTTTGGGACCACTACAATGAAATATTTTTTTTTCCTCCTTTTTTTCTTCTAAAGAGGATGATTTTTAAAACAAAATAATGAGTGAGTCTTTAAGGCAGGCTTGAATGGAAATAAATGTTTGGCTCTGTGCTGCCTTGTGAAATGTGTCCAAGAAGCACGAAATTCTATGCTAAGAGTGTGTGAACTGCTGAGCCACTTGACTCTAACCATATCTAATTTTTTTTTTTTTTTGTATTTTCTCTATTCTTTCTGCTTCCACAAAAGATGGGCCAATCAAGCTTTTCTGTAGGTTGCTCCTCACTGAGTGTGCTGAGTGTTTGCCATGTGTTCCTGTGGGTCATACTGTGCCTTCACATCTTTCCACTTCATTTGAATTTGGTCCATTGCATTTTGACTTTGTGTCTGTGGGGAGTCGTGGTGTTGGCTCGCTGTTATTCCGGGTGTGCCCACGCATTCTAGTCGAACCCTTAGAAGAGATTATTGTCCTTTAAGCAGGCATCTTAGATTCATATACCACGTTCCATTCCCGCTGAGAAAAGGAATTTTTTTTCTTTTAGTTTAATTTTCATAGTTGGATCTAAGGCTTCAACTCTAAGAGGGTTTTAGATCTAGGGAAAATAGAACAAACAAAAGCTGTCGGGTGCCCTTTTCCAGTCCCCTCCCACCAGCCTCTGGCTCACCCCGTGGAGAACCCACCCATGCTTAGCCTGAATGCTGGGGATGCCATGTATGTGGTGGTCACCTGTGTGCCCTCCTCCTCCTCTTCCCCACCCGTCCATGCCGTAGACAGAGTCAGCAAAACCTTTTCAAGGAGGAGAACTTTCTGGCCTGTGTTCCGATCTCAGGCTTATTCCTCACCTTGCCAAAGAGTCAGAAGAAGGGTGGCTGCAAACGGTGTGACTTCTAGCTAGTGGCCTGGGCCTGCAGTGTCCGTGGAGGGAAAGTAGGAAGCCAGTGGCACCAACCTGGGACCTCAGATTATGAAAAAACCTCTCCATGTCCTTCCCCCACCCCCCAACATTGCAGAAATGCCCGACTAGAGGAAGGTCTGTTCCTTCGTCCCACTGAGGACATCAGTTTCCCTGGGTAGTATGGACAAAAATACCATGTGGCAAGGAATCTGATGCTGGGGCAGTAGGGACAAAGGTGTCACGTTTGGTGGTGGAGAGGCTTGGTTTGGCAAAGGCTGTGTCTATATGTTCCTGCATGCTTTTGTGTGAATTTATCAGATGACATCCCTGCTGTTTAAATGGCCTTCGTAACTCTGGAGGAATGAGAGGCACCGTCTGTCTCCCTTTCTTAGTTAATGCCAACTGAGGCAGGCAGCCAGCCACGCAGCCAGCCAGATAAAAGCTCAGTCGTGTGTTGCTTTTATTTTGTTCACCGAAGTGCCGAAGTTCTCCCTCCCTTGCTAATAATGGCAACTAGCAAAGCTCCCATGATGAGTGGTGTGCTACCTGGGACAGACTGATGAAGGTTAAAGTATGCAGCTAAATAGTTTGGGAAGACTTCTTTATGATGTAGAATAATAGAATTTTAAATGGTTTATCTTCCTTAACTCGTTTTCCCCAAGTAGGTGGAGTTGACCCTCAGCTTCCAGAAGATAGATCCCATCCTCTCTGTTAAGAGGCTTTCAGTATTCTTAATGGGTGTATTGATACCTCCTAGTCAAATACGACTGACTCCTGGGGAGAACTTGATTTTGTAAAAGTGGAGGAAGGAACTGTGTTGATTCCGGAGGAGCAATACAATTTCTTGATTTTTAAGTACCCTTCTGTTATCATAAACATTTTCTTGTTTAGGCCATTTATGGCCCCTAGTCTGTTTGAAATAAGTCAGCAGCTAATATAATCACCATTATCGAAATCATCCACAGGAATGTATTGCCCTGGCTGAAAGTCGGCCTTCTTGTTGTAATATTCCTGGTGGTTTACACGCCACTACCTGCAGTCTCTGATTGCATTTTAAGGTTTGTTGGTAAATATGTGATCCAGAACAAAGAATTCAGGTTGTCAAAATTTGACTTTATTTGCCCTCTCTGCTGTCTTACAGCATGAATAATAATATTTGCTCTCCAGCACTTTATTTGTCCTAAGCATTGTCCAAATATTGTAACTGTAAAGCAGCAATCCAGTAGCCTGAAGTACAAAAAAAAAAAAGTCAACCCTTGGCATTTAGACAGCTTTTAATACAATGCTGTATCAGTCAACCAAATGATGACCTTAGATGGCTCTGGCCAAGGCCATGTTGTGATATTTTCCATATTTAAAGATACTTAGGCGCCTCTTGCCAGCCTTCCTCCAGTGTTAAAGTGTCATCTGCAAGGACTGTTGTCTGATTGTTCCTGAGGGTCGTGGGCTTTTGGTAGGATGTTAATTTCATTCTCTCTGACATCTTTAGCTGTGAAAATTAAGAAGCCAATCAAGACGAAGTTCAGAATGCCGGTGTTTAACTGGGTTGCTCTGAAGCCCAATCAGATCAATGGCACAGTCTTCAACGAAATTGATGATGAGCGAATTCTGGAGGTATTTTTCTCATTGGTTAGGAACTAGGGGGGGCTCTCTGTGCAGCAAAGCCAACATGGGTGTTCTGTTAACCTGGAAGTTTCAGAGATAAAGTTCTAGTGTTTTAAGTGCCTTGATGTTAAAAACAACAACAACAACAACAACACAGATTTAGAATATCAAACAACAAAATTTGATGCTATTTTGTAAGATGGTTCCAAAACTATTTTTAAAGTTATATTAAAATGGAATAAATGGTTTTTAGTACCTTCAGTGTACATTACAAAATATATATCTAACACAGCTCCTTCTCTTAATTTATAGAAGGGCATAAAAACCCTTTATTGAACTGTGAGTGGCTAGGAACTCAGTTATCACACTCACACTCTTTGTTCGATGGAGAGTTCTGATCTGTGGCAGCTGTCTGTGCAAGCTAATTATTAAAAGGCAGTTGACTTGGCTGGTTGGGATGGGTGGTCTCCTTTAGACCTTCAACTTCTGCAAGTGCGTCAGAAGTTGCACTCTAACAAAAACGGGAAAAACAGAGCAAGCCATGGCTAGAGACGAGTACTGAATAGAAAAGTGAAGGTCTTTGCTAAGGAAACTGTCTACATGGTGGCTAATTGACTTAATTTTTAAGTATAGTCCAATTTGCCAATGTCATCCCTCTCTACCTCAGGATTTAAATGTGGATGAATTTGAGGAAATATTCAAGACAAAAGCCCAAGGTCCTGCCATTGATCTTTCTTCAAGCAAACAGAAGATAACACAGAAGGGATCAAGCAAAGTGACGTTACTAGAAGCAAACAGGGCCAAAAACCTTGCCATAACGCTACGGAAAGCTGGGAAGACTGCTGATGAGATATGTAAAGCTATTCATGTGTAAGTTCAGGGCATTCTGGAAAATTCTATCCTAGTAAGTTTAGAATAAAAATGAAAGTAGAAGGAAAGTTATGAATTAGTAGATAACAGAAATATTTCAGTAGTGAGGTAAGACCTAAGATAAAAGATGGAGCAATTCTTGACAGCCACACTTCAGAGATTCTCCTTATTCCATATGTGCTACTTCAGAGTTGAATGAGATGCTAACACCAAAGAGGTGGACGAGAAATTCCCCGAGGGAGTGCTGTGTGTTAAAATAAACAATTAATTGTTTTAGAAGAATAACATCTGGATTGTGACATCATTTATTATCTTGGTCTGCTCTCTCGTATAGGCCAACAGCAATGCTTACATAAAAGGGAAGTTGAGCTGAGTGTTGCAGATGTTAAGAAAAGGGAGAAAATGTCAGTTTTCTCTGGAGTGTCTGGATTTTATCCAGATTTATTGAATACAAATTTGATGGCATTTGTGGAATGATACAGTTCAAGGCCAGATGCAAATATGATACAGTTGCATATTTTAATTCATAACAATAGAAATGTGAATTCTGTTGCTTTTAGAACCTTCAGGACATTTTAAACAAAGTTCTTTTTTTATTCTTGAACTATATAGAAGGTATAGGTTTTACTTCTCTATTTGAAGGATCTTTCTGCTCTTCTTGTGGCCATGGTGACTTTCAAGTGTGATAAGGATGTGATAAAATGTTTTAGGAAGTAATTCTTCATAAACTGCTATTTCATAAATTTTGATTAGAGACTCTTGGAGGTATAAATGACCCTGAGAAATCCTCTATTCCAATTTCGTGTCTTCAGCCAGCATCGAAATCTAACAGCGTATTGCCTCCTGTGGTCTGTTCTGATTTCTGATATTGAAACTTGATAGGCAGCCTGGTTTTTGTTCTTGATATACCATGTTGTCATGGTGATTAAATGTAATTTATTTAACTGAACAAAGATTGTCCAGAGAATAATTGAGAATAGAGGTTGTAGCAAATACTTCCTATGTTCAAAGTGAGCATGCATCCATGAAGACCTGGTATTCCTTCAATGGATTTATACACTTAACCCAGAACATTTATTTAGTACAGGTATTTGGGTGCATTTTTTTTTTTCCAATGAAGAAAAAAATAATCCCAGAATATTGGTTTAGTTGAAATGTTTGACAGAATTCACCAGATATTCTGTGATAATGTGTACAGTGTTAACATCCTTAATTAGCAGTACTTCACAGTGCTTATAAACTGTGTCCTCGAGCCACCTAAGCATCTGGTGCTTCAGCCTTCATTCTACCTCTTGCTGTTGTCATTTACTCTTGATTTCTAGAGGCTTAGAGCTATGCCAATAGCCTAAAAACCGAGGATAGCAATTGTGATAACGTCCAGGTTTTCAGGAAGAACCAGTTAAGGTACCTGATGGACAGTCAGGAACCAGTGCCAGGGTGGGGCTTCACCACACAGCCGTAGAAATTGTAGATTCATTGACCTGGTCGTTGATGAGCTGGACCAGATGGATGTATGGTGAAAAGGGGTGGGAGGTTTTCTCTCTAATGCTAATGTGTCCACATCTGTCTTCAGATTTGACTTGAAGACATTGCCTGTAGACTTTGTAGAATGTTTGATGCGATTCTTGCCAACTGAGAATGAGGTGAAAGTGCTTCGGCTCTATGAGCGGGAAAGGAAGCCCCTGGAGAACTTGTCGGATGAAGATCGGTTCATGATGCAGTTCAGTAAAATCGAGAGGCTCATGCAGAAGATGACCATCATGGCTTTCATTGGGAACTTTGCTGAAAGCATTCAGATGCTGACTCCTGTGAGTGGACCAACTCTGGAAGGGGAGGGAGTCCTAAGAGATATAGAATCTTTTTTAAGTTTCTCCCCGAATTGTACTCAGTGTGATGGGCTCTGAAGACTCCTTCCCAGAACTTTCTAGATTGCATTTTTATTTTCAGCCCTATTTTCCACATTATATGTGCAAAGTAAATTTGAAAAATGGTGAATTTCTATATTCCATATTGTTATTCTCCTGGTGGCTACAGCTGTCCTCTGGATTTCAAAAGACAATTCAGGACAGGACAAGGAAAACCCAAATTTGGTTCCCTCCTGAAGATGCTAGTCCTCCACCTGGGTTGGCAGAACTGCAAATGTGGCTTTCATTTCTAAAAATGATCCATATCTTTAGTGAGCAGACTTCTAAGCTTTCGTTGGAAGCATTAAATTTGCCATGAGAGTTTTCTTTTTGGAAGTTTGTTTTAGTAGACTGTGGTGATGTAGAATAATAGCCAACCATCTCTCATTCCCTTGTGTTAATCTGGTGTTAACAGATTACAAATATCATAAACTTCAGTTCTTTCCCAATTCTGTTTTGAAATAAACTTGTTAGTTGCTGATTATAGTAGTATAAACATGTTCTGAGAACTTGTGAAGGGTATTGTATCCCTGTGCTTTTTTTTTTTCTTTTTCATTCATGATCCCTCCATTGATTTAAACATACAAATTGTATGACACGATTAGAGGTGGTGAGGGAATTGAGTTCTGCTAGAAGAAGCTGTTGGCTCTTAACTCTGAATCTTGCTGGTCATGGTTACAGATTTTTTGATAAGCAAGTTCTCATGTTACTTGTTATGGTGAATACTTTTAGAGAAGACCTTGCATGTAACAATACCATTACCTAAAATATAGCAGGACGACTAATGCTTAGGAAAAGTAGAATTGCATCATTAAGACTTTATGCTTTAAATGCAAGCCTATTTTCTTCTGTGTTAATTTTTAGTTTCTAATTTTTAACATGTCTTTTCCCCCTTTTCCTTTCTTCGGTTGGAATTCTAGCAACTGCATGCAATTATAGCAGCATCTGTCTCTATAAAGTCATCTCAGAAACTCAAGAAAATTCTGGAGGCAAGTGAACTTTTCCTTGTATACGTATATGAAGAGCTGCCTTGTCTGCTGTATTCCAGTGCCTGGGGTGCTGTACTGATAGGCTTCTCTGTCTCTCTCTCTCTCTCTCTCTCTCTTTTGCAGATCATCTTGGCCCTTGGAAACTACATGAACAGCAGTAAAAGAGGAGCAGTTTATGGATTTAAACTTCAGAGTTTAGATCTGGTGAGTGGACTAAAGGAAATATGAGAGCTATGTGAAGGACAAACAGCTGGCAGAGATTAAGTCCGGGGGTGAGGGGAGAGTCTGCTCTTGGAAGTGGGGGTGGATGGTTTGACGAAGATTCTCTGCCAGTGGGAGGATCAACTGGCACAAATTTTCTGGAACAGCATTTGACAGTAAGCACTTAGAACCTATAAATACTTACACCCTTTCACCCAGTATTTCCATTTCTAGGAATCTTTTCTCAAGTGTCTGAATTATGAATGCTGTATTTTATTTATAATCGCAAATAATTAGCAACAGTTTGAAAAGTCTGGCAATAGTGGGAAATGATTAAATGTGCTATAGCGCAATAGCTAATACGGTGAACTATTCTTCAACTGTTAAAATATTTTGAAGAGTGCTCAAAGAAATGGATAATTTTGTGTCTAGACAAGAAAGCAGGCATATACGTATATAGTTTAATATGCATGTACAGTTTAATTTCACCTAAATAAAGTGTATAGGGAAAAAGACTGAATGGAAATAGGTTAAAATATGCAGTTTAATATGCATGTACAGTTTAATTTTACCTAAGTATAATGTATAGGGAAAATGACTGAATGGAAATAGGTTAAAATATTAAAGGAATTTTTTCAAACTGCTTTTTTAAAAAGACTTTTCTGTATTTTCTTTAAAATATTTTTTTTTTGCCTTTGCATGGAAAAAGGTAGTCTACTTTTTAGAGTCACCTGACTTAGGTGAACAAGACTCAAGAAAATCCTGCATGGACCCCTTTCCAGGTTGTGCAGCCCTAATGTGATTGCCACATGAGAAGGCTGGGCAGTGGGTCGAGTCCCCAGGCCAGGGAGATGTGGTCATTTGATACGGAATGTCCAGTCAGGCCCAGTTCTGGCCCCTGGCAGATCTTGTTCAGTTACGCATATCTGTTTTGGGTCATCAGAGGCTAGGGAATAAGGCAGGAGCTGAGCTGAATGTAAAAACTGCGGTGTAGGAACCTGCCCCATAGGAGGCACCACCTGCAGGCTCTACGTTCCACTTCTCCTCTGGCCCTTCGCTGTGAAGAGCACTGAAACTGGAATCTTCCTGCTTGTAAACCAGGGAAGGTGGGATAGCAGGTGTGCAGGGCTGGGAGAGTTCGTGTAAATGCAGTAGCCAGTCCCCCCTTACCTATGGGGGGATACGATCCCAGACCCCCCTGGATGTCTAAAACCTTGGACAGTACTGAACCCTGTCTGTATACTTTGTTTTTCCCTATACATGCATACCTATGATAAAGTTTAATTTATAAATTGGTCACAGCGAGAGAGTAACAAAAATAACTAATAATAAAATAGAATAATTAAGTAAAATAAGGGTTACTTAAATACAAGCACTGCGCTGGGTGACAGTCAGTCTGATAACCCAGGTGGCTGCTTGCTGAGTGGCTTGGGGCAGGTAAGCGTCTACAGCATGGATCTGCCGCACCGAGGGGGGAGTCACGATCTGGGAAGGACAGAGCTGGACAGGGCAGGATTTCATCAGGCTACTCAGTGCACAATTTAAAACTCATGGATTATTTCTGGAATTTTCCACTTAATATTTTTAGAACGTGGTTGACTGTGGATAACTGAAACCACAGAGTGAAACCTCAGAGAAGGGGGAACGACTGTAGAAGAAAGTTGTGAACCATTCTGAGGTGCCGAGTTATCCCTAAAGTTTAGCATGTCACTAAAGGACAAACTGAATCTTGAATCTCCTCTGGGAATGTTTTTTGTCATCGGTGGGTGACTGTACGCAGTTATTTACTCTGGGTCAAAGATCATCATCTGCTGGATAGCCCTGTCATCCTTCGCTCTTGCACCTAACCTGTGTTCCCTTCTCTTTTCAGCTCTTAGATACAAAGTCAACAGACCGAAAGCAAACGCTGTTGCACTATATATCAAATGTTGTGAAAGAAAAATATCACCAAGTGTCCCTATTTTATAATGAGCTTCATTACGTGGAAAAAGCTGCTGCAGGTACTTGATTTCAGCTATTAACATTACTCTTGAGTATTTAATGCCTTTAATCGTGGGGGAACCATTCCTTGCTTAAACAAATACTCTTCAGAACCCATTTAAAAAGCCCAGGTGAAGATGTCAGAAGCTCTGTGCTGTGGTGTTGCCCACCCCCGCGAGCGATAGTGAACGTGGGCATGAAGGTGATCACTGTGTCTGCTCTATAAAGATCTAGGCCTTTGAGACTTGTGTACCTTCCCTCTTTTATTCACTGCCTTCCTATTCTATTGCTGCTGTATGAAATATGAGAATGAGAATCTGAGAATCGCCACCCCAACAAACACTTAATTTGATTTTGTGCCATTTCACTTGCTCACGTGTGGTAGTTCTAAACATTTTACCTTTGCCCTGAATACTAGTTAAATTGTCAGTACTTCTTGGTTGCTAGTTTGTTACGACAGTTTTACATTTCCTCATTTAAATCATCGGTGACTCTACAATAGCTGGGATGTACAAGGTACTGATATCCCCGTGTTATAGGTTAGAAAATTGACATTTTCAGAGGTTAAATGTCATTCCCAAGGTCACATGGGTAGAAAGTGATGGAAACAGGACTTGAACCCAGGGCTTCTGACTTCTCATATAGTGTATCCTCCAAAGCACTATGTCTTCCCAAAAGAATATTAGGCTAGAAAAAGGAACGATAGATACGCAAATTAACATTGGAGTTACTTACAGGCTGTGATTCTCAAACTGTGATTGTGAACCATAAGCAGTCAGTGGTTATTATAAATTTAGATCCCAGGCCTACCCCAGATTAATAGAATTTTTGAGGGCAGGCCTTCTGTGACTTCCTCAGCCAGGGTACATGGCTGCTGCTGCTTCATTCTTACTAAAGAACATTCCGTACTGCCCTCTCGTACAGATTTCTCAAATTTTATTATAAAAATTTGCATGTTGATTGCATCCTGTATACTTGTTAAGGGTATAATGAGGTTTTAAAATTTATCTTTATAATTACCTCAGCTTCTGGCAAATTGGATGTTGAGAATAAATGAATGAGCGAGCAAACAGGTGCATGAATGAGATGATATACTGTTACTGGGATGGATGGTGCCAGAGCCCTAGTGGAGACGGAGAGGCAGACGGAAATGGTTTTGTGCCTGTGGAGGACTATGCAGTGTGGGCTGCACAGACCTGCTGAGGGCTTGGGGCTCACTTAGGCAGTTAGCAGAATTTCTGTTCTGGTAGAGTAGTTTTCCTCCTTTCAGGTTTCCCTTTGCCTAAATTAGAGGTTCTTAAGCACCACAATTCTAATTTTAAAAAAAGTTAAAAGGCAAATTGCTACTTTACTAATTAGTGCTAGCACATTTTTTTGGGGGGGGGGGGCAAATAGGATTCCCGAAAAGTATCATTAAAAAAAATCAGTGGGAAAAGTTGGGAGCCTGGGGTGCCCCCTGGTAACTGTTCTGTTTGCTCTCTGGTGCCCAGATTGGCCAATGCTGATTCTTTATACCTTCACTCTTTGTATTCACTCACTGCATGTATCCAGTGAGCACTTTTGAGTGCCTTCTGTGTACCTTCATGGCACCATCATAAGCATTGGGGAATCAAAGATGAATATGACAATGTGAGTCTATTGAGGGAAAATGTACCACATTGTTAGGTAATTCTTCAATGGGCAGAGCTGAATCAGGCAACCGGGAGCCAGAGGTGGGGTCTGACCTTTGTGGACAAGGTTGGCTCCGGAGGCTCCAGGAACGTGCCTGTTCTCGGAGGTGGCACACCGCAGACGGGAAGGTTCATGCTAAACCTTTCTGAAGCAGGGAAAGGTTATTAAAGAAGCTGTCCAAGGTTGCTTTGGGTGCTAGTGGTCAATACAACCTACAGTCAACAGGCCACATGCTGCCCCCTGCTGGAGAGTCACAGAAATGCAAAAGAGTTAGAGAGGATAAAAGATCTTGGGCCTGTCATAGATAAGGACCTCAGAACCCACAGGCCAACCAATAGGCTATTTCCTGTAAGAGACATGGAATAGTTGTGCACCAGCACAGGATTTAGAGTGCATGTTTGTTACCTGAGTTTCCCTGCCATCTACTGGCTGCATGACTGAGGGCTGCCACCTATCCTCTTGATGCTGCGTTTCCTCTGTGACAGAATGGGCTAATGGTGCAAATGAATTAGTGTGCACGGAAAATTTAATGCAGTGCTTGGCAGCGAACACTTTGTGAATTATTAAAAGGATCTCTGTGCTAAAAGCTGAAAACTAGACTTAGGGCTCTTGAGTCAGCCTAAGAACCTACTGAGAACTTGGCTTAGCAGCCAGACTCACTGTGGTTTTGACCGTCCTGGTTGAGATTCACTGGGATGTTGCTTTCTCTACTTCAGTCTCTCTGGAGAATGTTCTTCTGGATGTCAAGGAGCTCCAGAGGGGCATGGACTTGACCAAGAGGGAGTACACCATGCACGACCACAACACGCTGCTGAAGGAGTTCATCCTCAACAACGAGGGAAAGCTGAAGAAGCTGCAGGATGATGCCAAGATTGCACAGGTAAGTACCGGTGCCCTTGACACTTGCAGAGAAGCGATCGGACCCCTTAAATCCACCTGAGGCACAGGCCCGAGGTTGGGAGAGGAAATGTTCCATTTCTCTCTGTCTGGAGGGTAGATGTCTTATGTAACTAATAATTATTATGGGAGAATTGTTTCCAGTTTGTCCTTTACTAATTCGGGGACTTGACCCTCTATCGCAAAGGCCCTCTCTGCCCCTCTTTCCACGCCTACACTCCCTCTAGCATGGGTCCTGGATCCAGTTCAGCCAACCTGTGTCAGGCCTATGCTCAGCAAAGCAGTGTTCCTGGTGCAATGGGTTTCTGTAGATCTCGACCTCAGAATTGTACACTACCCCAGGGGTTGCTGATGGGTAGGCAAACCCGCAAAATGGTCGGAAGGAACTGCACATCTTTGTAGGAGCTGAGGCAGAGTGTTGAGGGACCTCAGCAGATGTAATGGAATGGCCTCTGATCTGGGGCAGTCTTGCATCACAGGAGAGTTTACGCAGAGCCCGAGTGTCCCCTCTGTGGGGACATCATAGGGAGCAATGAAGCAAAGGACTGGGATATAGAGTCAGAGTGACTTCTACAATCCTTTTTCCCCGCGTTGGTTTCAAGGGGTTCTACCATGGCCATGGAAACTCTTGGAAGAAATGGTTCCTCATTTTGTGTGGGTGCATGTGAGTGTGTAGAAGCGGCAGGCGGTCCTGGAGATAAATTGCTGTGTCCCACTGTCGCAGTCCTCTGGTTGCCTCCGTGGAGGTAGAAACTTGCGGGAGGCGAGGGAGGCTACAGAGGGGGGAAGCTGCAGGAGCCACTGTCTTGTGGCTGCTGCTTTGCTTCAGCCCTGCCCCCGGAGCATCAGGTTCAAGTATTGGAACTAATGAAATTCAAGAGAAATTTGCTGCTTCACAGGATGCCTTTGATGATGTCGTGAAGTATTTCGGAGAAAACCCCAAGACAACACCACCCTCTGTCTTCTTTCCTGTCTTCGTGCGGTTTGTGAAAGCATATAAGGTAAGTTGGAGGAGGATGTCCTTTAAAGCCCTCCTCGTCATCATTTCTCAAGCAGCTGCTGTCCTTGAAATGTGTCCGAGTCTCACCTGCTCTGCAGAGGCCTCCCAGCTCCTTCGGGTAGCAGAACCGGGTGGTCTGTGTGAGACAGTGCTCTCTGGCCCTGGGGCAGCTGAGAGCTCCTGGAGCCCTCAGGCTGGATGGCCCCTTTCTCCACCGATCCTGGGCCTCAGCCAGAAAACAAAAGCTCTTGTCTGCCCCGGTGGGGCAAGTGGGATGCCCCAAGGCCACTGCTGCCCTTTGACCTTTCACCCAGGCAAACAAGGGGAAGGACTTAGAAAATTCAGGCCTCCCTGGGCTGTGGCAAAGGTGCCTGCAGTAGCTGAGGGCGGGGAGGCCTGTCTGTGTTAGTCCTGGCCCAGGCCTTAAGGCCCGTGAGACCAACATTTCTCTAGTGCAGCCTGAAGGATGGTGCTGTTAAAGATGGGCACCCTCTACATCTTTATCTGGATCAACAAATGGCCCTTCCTTTATCGGAGAGGTCCTCTTGGACATAATCCAGGGCTATGGTCTTGAAAAAGCATGTGACCCAAAGAGGCATGTGTCAGAGGAAATTGTCTTTTGAGAAGAGACAAAAAAGGTGTTAGAAGATTTTAGCCCACCTAGGAAACTCCACAATCCAGGCTTGTCTACATATAATATTGTTAACATTGAGTGTTGTTTATTGTAGAGGGGAGGAGAGATGTGGCAGGGTTATCTACACTTTTGAGAAAAATTCCACTGGAAACTGGGGACAGTTCCCTAACACCACCAGGGGCCAATGCTTTGGAGAATTATTTTTGGGCCTTTTACTGAAACTTCAAAGGTCAAAATATTTGGCCGTCTTCTCTCAGCATGGCTTAGTGTAGCCGTGATGTCACAAGCTGCTAGTAGAAGGGAGGTGTCCGTGGCAGTGAGGATGAACACAAACACAGCTCAAACTCCACGTGCAAGACACTGAGAACAGTGAGCAATGAGAATGTCACTGGCCACCAGGCAGCCCGCTGGCTGGCAGTGCTGTGTGCTGCAGAGATGACCTAAAGTGGCTCATCCTGTGCTGTGACCACATTTCTCCACATAAAAACTTGAAAGTCTGAAGTCAAAAGAGAAAATATATGCTATTTTAAAATTGGATGAGATGGGCTGGGAAGTGGCTGGGATTGGCCTCACAGCCTGAGGTGTGGAGCAGAGGAAAAGAGAAGCTGCCCTTGGTGGTCTGAGGGGTGTCGCAGTCACGACCTGTCCATCAGCACCCCCCTTCCACCTGTCATTCTGCCCTGTGGTCTTCTCAGCCGCTCGCTGAGACGCTTGTCAGGCAGTGACCTTGCAGGATGTTGTTGCATGTGAGGAATGACCTCCCAACCTGGCACTGACCTGGGGACCTTGCAGGTAGAGATTGGGGTTTTAGGACATCACCCCTCTTTTCCCTTCCGAAGCATGAACCAAAGCGAAGCTTAAGACAAAAGCAACAGAGATCCAGATGTAAATTTTATTACTGATAAAAGCTGGGTTGGAGGATGTGGTGTCTGTGAACTCATACTTCAGCCCTAAATTAGATAGATAACTTGCTCATCATTTACAGCTCGACAATTAGAAGTCTCTTCAGGGAGGCTGGCTGCAAAAGAGAAAGGGCCCAAGAGGGCTGCACTGAGGCGAGCCTGTTCAGTGTCTTCTGGATTTGTCAGACTAGTTAGTACCTCTGCCTCCCTTGGGAAGGAGTAAACTATGGGGAGAGAGCCCAAGAGTGTCACTGCGGTGAGGCCCCTACAGGAAACAAGAGGCCAAGGGAATGGAGGTTCCCCCCAGCAATGGGCAAGCAGCACAGGGATCTTACATCTGCTTTCAGAGAAGCTACCAGTAGGTAGACAGATTCTGGAAGGAAAACAAAGTCACATGAAAATCACTGAGCACAGCTGCCAAAGGGCAGGTCCCCCCACCCCTCCGACCCCACATGTGGGACTGAGACTAAGAGCCAGTTCGAGCAGAGAGAGGGCCATCAGGAAAGGACTTCTGCATGAGGCGAATCTCAACTCCCAGCTTTTGAAGAGAGACGACAGATGGACAGCGAGACCCAGAATCAGAGTTAAACGCGGGCACCAAGTGTAGGTCTCCTCAGCATTCCACTTATTCTCATTCCTGACCCACTAAGGATTCTCGAAGAATGACTTAAAAATCCTGACTGCTGTCACCTCCAGTGACACAATCTTTTTGGTTGTTTTGATTCACCCAGCAAGCAGAGGAGGAAAACGAGCTGAGGAAAAAGCAGGAACAAGCTCTCATGGAGAAACTCCTGGAGCAAGAAGCTCTGATGGAGCAGCAGGACCCAAAGGTAGGAAGCACCAGGCTCCTGAGCAGGCAGGGCAGCTGGCCAGATGTGCTCAGTCAGGATCCTTACCATGTCCTCTCTGGCATGGAAACTTGTGCATTCATTACTCCGTTCAGCACCTTCTGGAATGAAGCATGTGTAGCATTTCTATGTTTATCGAGAACTGGAACTTAAATCTTAGTTGGATACACAGAGAGGCCACACCAGATGGCCCGATGACTGGAGGGCTCAGCACCCAGAGGTTTTGTGTGGATGCCCACTGGTGCTGGCCTTGATAGCTGTAGGGCAACATTGTAAATAAAGATGGTAAAAGGCTGACAAGCTAAACTTTTCTTCATCCTGATCCTTTGCACCAACGTTTAAGGAGCCTGTGGTTACTCCTAGCTGCCTCCTGCTGCCAGGTGGAGTTTTGTATGTTCTTCAGAAGAAAACGGAAAGTTTCTGTTTTCTTCCCAGAAGCTTTCTGAGTTTTTCTGTGTTTGAGCAGAATGTTGGGATGGTGTCTTGTGTGTTTTTGGCTAAGGCTGCTTATTAGTAAGTACATAATGCTCAGGCGCATTGTGAATTTTCACAAACTACCCAGTGGGTGCTGGCCCCGTTAACATCTACCCTTCTTTCTTTTCAGTCTCCTTCCCATAAATCAAAGAGACAGCAGCAAGAGTTAATTGCAGAATTAAGAAGGCGACAAGTTAAAGATAACAGACATGTATATGAGGGAAAAGATGGTGCCATTGAAGATATTATCACAGGTAAAGGATATTACCTCACTGTGACCTGTGGAGATCCCACTGGCCTCACCTGGACTGGGCTGCTTGCAGATTTGCAGCTGCTTTTGTCCAGGGTTGGCAAGTTGTGACTTTATTCAGATCCAGAATTATGCAGAGAGACGCCACGCTAGGGTTTGAAATATATTTATAGCAACATGTATACTGCCCCAACGCTCTCTGAAAAATCTTTATTTCTCAATATCATTAGAACCCTGTAGGCTTCAGCAGGGCTCCTTCTCCTAATGGTTTTTCATTGTTTTCAATTTGTCATCATGTTCCATTTTCCTCCTCATAGCCAGCCCTGCCCACCTGCCTGGTTAATAAATGAGTACCGTGGATAAGACCCATTCAGCTCCGTACTAACCACAGTCTGTGCCTGCTCTTTAAAAGCCTCTTTACTCATTCACAGTAGCTAAAGTCACTAGGTACTTTCACTGGGATGAGCCAACAGGCTTCCAGCCCAGGGTTGAGACTGGTGGTTCTATTAGCTAAGAATTGTGCTTAACCCAGCTCGGTTCTTGTCGGATTAAATCCTAGCTTAATGCTTTCTCCTTGAACCAATTCTCTCAGATTTCTGTATATACTCTTACAGATCAGAATGATAACTTGAGCCACTGTCTTGTAACAGTGGCAGCAAGTGACTTTTCTTTCATGTCTGTTGCACATGAATGTTATAAGTTTCCAGATACTTAAAAGCTTTTTATTAGTGGATGGTCCAAAAATACGCAAAAGCTTAGAGAACAGTATGAAGTTCCACGTACCCCTCATCTATTTCAACGATTATCAACTCATAACCGATCCTGTCCGTGTGTGCTCTACCCCCGCCCCCCATGCCTAACCCAGGGGGTTATTTTAAAGCACAGTCCAAGATACATAATTTCATTTGGAAATATTTCAGTATGTATCTTCAAAAGATAAGGACTCTTACAAACAAAAACACATCCACAGTATTATCACACGTCCTAAAATCTAACAGTTCCTCAGTATCAAATATCTAGTCATTATTCACATTTTCCCAAATCGTCCTTATATTTTAAAAATGTAATTTCTAGACTTTTGACTTCTCATTTCTTGTTACAGCTTAGTCAGCATTATAAATTGGGATCCCAAACTGTCAAAACCACAAATTTTTCTCAACAGCTCAGACCCAGGAAAATTAAATAGGCAATTAGATAGATCAGATACATTAAAAAGGAAGTCAATAAGAAAATCCCTTGCCAGATTAAAGCAGTGTAAGTCCTGGGTGAACAGGACAGTGGCTGGTGAAAATGCCATTTTCTACACATGGTGCACACACATTCTGCACACGTGTGCCAATTGGTATCTCAGTGTACACCCTGCAGTGGCTGGCAGGTAAAGCCCCCATTGTTTAGCATCTCTCCTCGCCTCCACCACACTGGAGGAGATACTCTACTCTGAGCAAGACCAGGAAGAGATCTCCTTCCTAGGTAAGCACGTCTTGGTCTCAGTGCCACAGAATTAACTTGTAGGTAGGGAAGCATCCAGCCCTGCATATTAAGAACTTGGAGTTCCCTCTTCATTAATATGTTCTCCATCCCAGTGATACCTGGCTTTATAAAATGAATGGAATGTACATTTTCTATTTGCCTGACCTAAACCATTAATCTACCAGAGGAGGTGAATGAATATCTACTTATAAGGCAATTTTTATTTTCCTTGGAGTATTTTCCATTTCCTGCCCCCTCCCCCACCCCCGTCCCCGGGAATGATTAACAAAGCACTAACCATATACTAATGCAGTAGATTTTGGCTTTTTACTCTCTCTCTTCTGTTTGTGTTGTTTGGCTGTCGTTTTCAATGCAGTGCTGAAGACTGTGCCCTTTACTGCTCGCACCGCCAAGCGTGGCTCTCGGTTTTTCTGCGAACCTGTTCTCACTGAGGAATACCATTACTAAACTATTACTCTTTCTCACCTGATGATCTTAAAAGGTTGCTACAGGTTTTTTGACCTCTTACGTCCCTCTCTGTGTGTCTGTCAGGGCCAATCACCATGCTGGCATGGAATTGCCATCTCCATCATGTTATGTTTTGTGTTGTCCTTGTGCTGCATGGTTTTGCATTTCAGTCATTACTGCTCACTCACACTTTCAATACGTATGTGTATCCATATTACGGTGACGGGTCTGGGTGTATGTGACAATTAATGAATTGCTTGCAGAAATTTTCTGAAAAATAGTAAATAGAGTACTTCTTTGAGAATCAGCATTGGGACCAAGTAGATTGTAAGATACATCTTTGAACACAAAATGATAGTCTTTAATAACAGTAACTACTGTACCTAACATTTATTGAGCACTTACTGTATTCTAATAGGTTTACATATATTAGGTTATTATGTATGAAATGTCCAGTTTCCTTAAGTGCTAAGTTTGGCAGTTGATATCTCTGACATTTCACTCTGACACTTCTTGTTTTATTTTTATTGTGAAGGTACATCCTCATATTGTGACGGTACATCCTCAGTCTTTCAAACGCACATTTTGGCTTGTGATTATCTTGCAATTTTTTTTTTTTTTTAGAGCAATTTTTGTGAAACCATGGGTAAGTCAAAAATTTGTGTTATTTTCGAATATGAGTTCCATTGTGAAACCAATGCAGTGCAGACAGCTCGAACTATCAATGAAGTGTTTGGGAAGGATGTGGTTAATGAATGCACAGTATGTCAATAGTTTGAGAAGTTCTGTTCTGGTGATCTTGATCTTGAAAATGAGCCACATGGGCGACCTGAGGCCAGGGTGAATAATGATGACCTAAAAGCTATAGTGGAAGCGAATCCATCTCAACCTATGTGTGATTCAGGAGCAAGGTTTGATGTTACTCTTCCAACAATATTGGACCATTTGAAACAAATCGGGAAGGTAAAGAAGCTGGATAGATGGGTTCCGCGTGAATTAAACGAGCATCAAAAAAGAAATTGTCTGGAAGTTTGCCTTTCTTTGCTGTCACAACATAAAGGTGAACCATTTCTACACTGTATTTTTTATTTTTTTTATTTTTTGAGACAGGATCTCACTCTGTCGCTTCAGCTAGAGTCCAGTGGTGGTGTCATAGCTCACTGAAACCTCAAAATCCTGGGCTCAAGTGATCTTCCTGCCTCAGCCTCCCAAGTAGCCAGTACTACAGGCATGAGCCACCACACCTGGCTAATTTTTTCCATCTTTAGTAGAGATGGGGTCTCACTCTTACTCAGGCTAGTCTCGAACTTCTGAGCTTAAGTGTTCCTCCCACCTTGGCCTCCCCTCTGCACTATATTGTTACATATGATGAAAAATAGATTCTTTTTGACAGTCACAGCATTTGGCACAAGGGTTGGATAAAGATGAAATGCTGAAACAGTCCAAAACCACGTATTCATCAAAAAAAGCTAATGGTGCTTCTGTTTGGTGATCCAGTGCTGATATTATCCACTACAGCTTCACGGAAACCTGGTCAGTCGATTACAGCCGAAGTCTACCACAATCAATTGGACCAAGCATCTTGAGGATGCTTGCAGTTAAGCACTCAAGATTGGTCAATAAAGCCAGGCCAGTCCTCTTGAAAGACAACACTCAACCACATGTTGCACGAACAACGCTGCTCAAACTATAGAAGTTGGACTTGGAAACTCTTCTGTAATCCACTGTATTCACCAGACCTTGATACCAACTAACTACCACTTTTTCTAGGCTTTGGACCACTCCTTGCAAGGAAAAATATTCAATTCTCAATAAGCTGTGGAAAACGCTTTCACAATTTCATCGCCACTTGCTCTCCAGGCTTCTTTGCTGCTGGCATAAGCAAGCTACGTTAAGATAACAAAACTGTGTTGATAGTTTAGGTGCATACTTTGATTAATTGTACTGCTTCTTGTTTGAGATACAATAAACTAGACTTTTGATTAGAAATTGGACATTTCATATTTAATGACCTAATATTAACCCCTTTCTTTTGTACCCAGTTAGCATGCTTTCATAGTAAAATGACCCGCTGTACAAAAGTGCTCAGGAACGCAAAGTGCTCTAAAGTTGCAAGATGATTTGTAGAGGAAACGATGAACTCTACACACAGCTGTAAACTGGTCCTTTCTTTAACTGTCTCCTATAGTCCATAGTGTGATGGAATTCATAATATGAGCTTAACACAGGGAGCTCTTTTGACCTAGAAAACCCAAATATGTTGATTTAGGCAAGCCGTAGCCTTGCAGCACCCTACCCTGGGCAGGTCACCTCTACTCCGAGTGTCATGCCCAAGTTGAACTATCAGCAGTTCCTTGTTGAAGCAAAGCTGTGAGGCAGGAGATGAAAACAAAGGCCTAGGTGCTCCCCACCTTCTTATTCATGCCTCTTCACTGGTGGCTCTGTTCCATGTCAAACCCAGGATATTTCTTCTGTGATGACATCATATTTGGACCTGATTCTTTGGTCAGGATGGTGGCACCAGAAATACTGGTAACAGATACCTATCATCAGAAAAGGCCACTGTCCTTAGAATTCAAAAAAAAAAAAAAAAAAAAAATCAAATTTTCCCAAAAAGTAACTTCCTGGGCTTAGTTAGTTCTCGATGCCTAATAAGGAACAAACTTCTCTCCAGTGCCTAGTTGATTAGGAAAGAGACAAGGGAAGTACATACTCTAATTGGAAACAAGCCATTAATTGACTCTCATGCTGAGACTGACATGGAACTGGGTATGTGTTTATTTCATGGCGCAACTATTCTATCAATTGCACTTGTTATGTATGTCATACCTCTGAACATCTTAAAGGACGTAGTGTGTCATTGCCTGCTCTGCTGTGTACTTACCCACCAGGGCTTATTAACAGGCTAGGAACTGCCATCTGCTTGGCTGATGTCTGCTATCAGTTTTGCTGCTGGATTATCTATCTTTCTGGAGCCAATCTTCAAAGCAGCTTGAAACTGGGTAGTCGGAAAGCTGGGTGGGAAGATGCACTTATCCTTCCCTTGTTTTATCTAACACTTCTTATAGTAATGGCCTCCCACTCTCTTCCTTTGTTGGCTAACGTGCCCAGGAATGTTAAGCACTAAGTTGAGTTGCTTTCCATTTTCATCCCATTTTTACTTAACCATCATTTTGTGTTTTTGTTTTTTTTCTGTTTAGCCTTAAAGAAGAATAATATCACTAAATTTCCAAATGTTCACTCGAGGGTAAGGATTTCTTCTAGCACACCGGTGGTGGAGGATACACAGAGCTGGCAAGCATCACTTTTTACTTAGCTTCCTCCTCTCTCTATATCAGATCAATGGTTTCAATCTATGGCTGAGGTTAATACTGGTGAGAATCTGACCAGGGAGAAGTCTTTGTACCTCACATTCCAACAATGTGAGGCATGAGCCTCTCTGTTGGGACTCTTTCTCGGTCTGCTTCTGTGTTCTCAAGTGTGATGGCTTGAGCAAGGGTATTTGCTGATTATACTTGCTTTGAGTGCTAGGCTGTCTTTCCTTTACCCCTTTCTTGGCTTTCAAGTTATTCAGTTAACACCATTTTGATCTGAAGAGATTGAAAGCAGGTCCTGGCCAGGGAACATGAACTACAGCCTTTGAAGTATTAGGATCTTTAGAACTAATTGCTCAGAGGACTGAAGAACCACAGAACTGCATATCCTTAGCCAAAAGTGGAATTTTGACCTTGTATGACCAGTCTGGGTAGGAAAAAGGAGCTCAAGAAGATCAGGGCTTACAAAGCTATTCTTTCCTTGAATTTAGGAGTAGGGCAGGGTCACAAATTCCATTACGTCAAAAGCCAGGAAGGTAACAGGCCTGGTCGGGATTGTGCTGAACCTGAGAACATAGGTCTCAGTTCCAGTTTATTTGTGCCATTTGGGCCTATTATTGCTGGAGCTTCCGATTTTTCAAAAGAAGCCAGAAACCCTAGTTTTTATGTTAATTACCAAATTTAAATATCAGGAAACTGTATTTTTAAATATGGTGGAGCAAACATTCTATCACCTCCATTTTCAATTTACTGAGTAGATAAAGGGATAAAAAAGATTCAGTCTGGTTTAATTCTGTTATTTATAAAAGTAGAATGTTTCCTAGCAGAAGTTAACAATAATCTGTTAATGAAAGGGAAATAAATAGTAATTAAACAAAACAAGGGGAAAAAGTACAAAGCTTGTTTAGTTTTTTTCCCCACAATACCGATTCCATCAAAAGGAGGCTACCTGCTGGATGGGCTACCTGCCCTATTCAACAAAGCATGCCTTCATATTTAGAATGCTTGCATAAAGTTCCTCTGTTCATTATACTTCATCCCATCAGAGCAGTGCCTACTTGAACCAGTATACAGTGATTGATTGAGTCATTCAACAAGGCTTTCCCCCCT
>RJWJ010027710.1:0-21973 GCA_004363605.1 Indri indri
GATGGGTGCTGAAAGCCTCCATTATATTTTCCCTAAGGTTGTTTCTTGAAATGCTCAAATTTGTCCACCTATTCTCAATCCAGAAGAGTCAAGCCTGCAGCTAAGATCCATACATAGTACTTAGATCCATGTGCTATCTTTAGGGGCTTGGATGCACATGTCTGAGTGCCATGCATGGTTGTTTATGAAGTGCCAGCTACAAGGGGATGCATGGGGTGCTAGGGGCTTGCATTGGCTGGGTCCACAGGTGAGTTGTATTGTGAGGTTTGTGGGTGGGGCTCATGAGTGGAGTCCATGAGCAAGTTAGGAGGATCCATGGCCAGCGTTTGAAATTCACACTGTTAGATGTGAGCCCTTGTTTCCTCTGTCTGTTCTCGGTTGTTCCTATGTGATTCAGCCACGAAAATCCCCTCAGTGTTCTGGATAAGTAAGACAGAAGTGGGCCTTCTGGGTAGTCTCCTGTAAGGCTGAGGAAGCTGGGTGCTCACTTAACTTTTACTTTCTCTACTGGATGCAACCATAAGCCAACGGGGCCTCTCTTGGCATTTAACTGTGCTACCTTGAGGGATGGGTAACATGGATAAAATGAAATTTCTTACCTTCTTTAATATGTCCACTTTCAAAGATTTTGCTCCAGTGAGGTACTGGATCCTCTCAGCTAAAATCTGGGGCTCCCATGAAGGTATTCTCATCTCTTGGTGCTTGCCAAAATAGGTGTTTCTTTTGGGGGAAATGATAACTAAAACCTCTATGATGTCATCATGTTGACACCTCTAATATACTTTTAAGTTAGAATTGTGATCTCATGTGGTGTTTTCTTGTTTAGTGCTTTTTCTTCCTGTTGTTTCCTGCGTATTGTTAAGTTGGAAAACATTTTTCAATTTTTTTACCCTTTATTGCTTTAAAAGGTATGAATTGTTTTATCTTCTTTATATTACAATGAGTTGGTAACACATTTGATTATAACTATAATTTAGTGTAAAGTTATCAGTATGTCTATTCCCCTCCTAAGCAAGAGGACTGAGAGTCCCAAGACTCTCAGTCTTTCACGCTGGTAATCACTCTCTGAAATACTATATTAAACATTCTTATAATATTGTTTATGATTATTCATTTAATTCAAAAGTATTTGGAAGGTACTTAGTTGAATCTAACCACACATTGCACAATTTGGTTTTTACCACTCCTTCATCCTGATTTTCTTCTTTTTCTGCTAAGCTATTCACTTCAGGAGTTCTTTTAGGAAGAATTGACCCAAATAAAAATTCCTTTCCCTAATAGTTCTTGGCCATCCTGTTTTACATTTTTATATTACTTTTTGGGTTTTTTGAAACTGTTTATTTCATTGATTTGAAGATACACTTTTTTTTTTACATTTTAGTATTTATTTTAATTTCAGAATAT
This sequence comes from Indri indri, assembly GCA_004363605.1. Lineage (NCBI taxonomy): Eukaryota > Metazoa > Chordata > Mammalia > Primates > Indriidae > Indri > Indri indri. Next base: position 1,405 of record RJWJ010027710.1, read on the forward strand.
TACGGGTTACAAATATTTTGTTTACATATAATGCCTTTGCCTTGCCCAAGCCAGGGCTACAAGCATGCTCTTCCCCCACACAGTGAGCTCCACATCAATTAGTTGTGAGTTTACCCATCCCCACCACCCCCCACCTGACCTGCACCCAGCGAATATTACTACCATGTGGGCATCTTAGTGTTGATCAGTTAGTACCAATTTGATGGCAAGTACATATGGTGCTTGTTTTTCCATTCTTGTGATACCTCACTTCAAAGGATGGGCTCAAGCTGTATCCAGGATAATATAAGAGGTGCTAGTTCACCATTGCTTTTTGCGGTTGAGCAGTATTCCATGGTATACATGTACCACATTTTATTAATCCGCTCATGTATTGATGGGCACTTGGGTTGTTTTCACATCTTTTCAATTGTGAATTTTGCCACTGTAAACATTCAAGTGCAGGTGTCTTTATTATAGAATGTCTTTTTCACCTTTGGGTAGATGCCTAGTAGTGTGATTACTGGATCAAATGGCATTTCTATTTTTAGCTCTTTGAGATATCTCCAAATTACTTTCCACAGGGGTTGTACTAATTTGCAGTCCCACCAGCAGTGTAAGAGCATTCCAATCTCTCCACATCCATGCCAACATTTGTTGTTTTGGGACTGTTTGATAAAGGCCATTCTCACTGGAATTAGGTGATATCTCATTGTGGTTTTGATCTGCATTTCCCTAATCATTAGAGATGTTGAACACTTTTTTATATGTTTGCTGGTCATTATTCTGTCTTCTTTGGAAAAATTTCTGTTCATCTCCTTTGCCCATTTATTGGTGGTATTGTTTGATTTTTTTGTTGATGTTCATAAGTTCTATATAAAATCCTTGTTATCAGTCTTTTATTGGATGTGTAGAATGCAAATATTTTCTCCCATTCTATAAGTGGTCTATTCACTCTAATGATAGTGTCCTTGCCTGTGCAGAAGCTTTTTAATTTGATCAGGTCTTGTTTATTTATTTTTGTTGCTGCTGTGATTGCTTTAACGTTCTTCTTCATAAATTCTTTGCCTAGGCCCATGTCTATAAGAGTTTTCCCAACTTTTTCTTCAAGAATTCTTAAGGTTTCACACCTTAGATTTCAGTCTGTTATCTACCATGAGCTGATTTTTGTAAGAGGTGAGAGGTGGGGATCCAGTTTCAATCTTCTGCATGTGGTTATCCATTTTAATATTTTTTTGATTAGATGAGTTTTACAGTTGATGCAAAGTTAGAATTGGGTCATAATTAATAGATAGTATCTTAGTGGTAAGTTAATTTAGCTACAGGAGGGTGCATAGGGTGCTAGAGGCTTGCATTGTCTGTGTCTCTGTTTTACATTCCACAAAATAATGTGTTAGCATTTGAGGACTTTCTCTGTGTCAGACATTATTTTTAAAACTTTAAATAAAATATATCTTTACACTAGCTCAAAGTTCAAATATGTGGTAAGTGAGCAATATTGTGATTCAAAACCAGTCTAATTCCATAACCCAATATTTTAAGAACCATAAGATAATTTGAGATTGTGAGTCTATTTCCAAATCTGTATAATCCCTCCTTAGTTTTCCAAATTCCTTATGAGAAACATCATCTATAATAGAATATATAATATTAATTTGAACTCCAGCCCTTGTCTGAGGGTTACTGAAAAAGAATCTTCAGAAAAAAGTCTGCGTATGCTGTGTTTTGACAAATGTTGCTAAGTGGTTTATGTTTTCAAGCCAGATAAGAAAATATTGCCTTGGTCCATTATTCTGGGCTAGATCCTTTTTAGCACCTATAACTCCTCATCACCAAGAAAAGTCTCAATATCCAAGCTGTACTGGCCAATTGCACATTGTCATGGGATGTCACAGTTTTTGATATTAGTTAATTGACTTCCTGAGCTCTAATCCTGAGCCTGCTTTGTGAGTTTTCCTTCACCTCTAGGGAGGAATATTTCCAGTTCTACATTTTTGGGTGCATCAGAACACTTCGTAACTAATTTGTCAATCAGATCCCTGGTAAAGAATGATGACTGCTAACAGGGAACAAAGAATACTACTTCCGAAGCCGCTTGGGTCCTTAGTCTCTGAACTTAGAGTTATCTGTTTGTAAAAGTGTCACACACCTCTAAAAACTATTTGATAATCCTACAATCATTGATTTCCTTCAAATATTTTTCACGTGTGTGTGTGTGTGTGTGTGTGCATGTGCATGTACACATATGTGCATTTTAGGAACCTGTGGCTCAAGAGACAACGTGCATTTTACATTTTAGAAGTTAGTGTCAGAACTGGCAATTACATTGATGGAAAAAAACCTCAGCTCACTGCATTTTATTCTGTGCAAGGAAATATTTGTTAAAATTGTAGTGTATTTCTTAAAGAAATGTGTGATAGTTTTTACATTCATATTCCATGCAGTACATTGGGCTAAATGTCACTACTCCGAAAGTCTCTACCAGGTGGACCTTAGCTAAAATTTTAGGTTAGAATCAAATCAATTCAGATGAAATTAAGTTTAGAGCTTGCTCTGACCTTGATGTCAAGCAAGATTCTCTCAATTTGGCAGAAAAATTGTGCTTTCAAAAGCCAAATTTATTTTCAAGCTTTTTTTCTTTTCCCTCTTTTAACTTTATTTCCCTGAAGTCAAAATGAATCAAATTTAGCAGTATCTTTATTATTTTAATTTGATAACTTCAACTGACAGATTGTGTTTTAAAATTCCAATTCTAATTTATTAGATCTGAAAAGTTAAAGAGCTTCTTGGGAAAATGATTAAATAGAAAAGATTATTATTTGCTGAGAAGATTGAAAAAGGATTTGGGGAGAATGCTTTAGCTTTCAGTATTTCTGGGGGAAATAAAACAAAGAAAATACGTGTTAGTAATTAAGAGTCAAGGGCACAAATTTGCCCTGATATTTCAATGTCTCAGCTAACCTATATGTACTACTAAGTTGATACATAATATGATCTCCTTTTTACTAATCTTCAGAAAAAGAAAGATTAGAAAAATGGGCCTTCAAATATAAAAGTGGATTAAAATATGTCTTTTTCTCCATACAAAGAACACAATTGTTATATCAAATCAGGCTAATTAAACTCTAAGTCTGTGACAAAATTTAAGGTCATGAATTCCAGGTCTCTATCAAGACAGCTTGTGATCTGAATTGAGGTAATGAAGAAAAATTCACCACTGTTATATCTTTAATTTTTTTAATATAATTTATCTTATTTTAAAATCTCAAATTATATTTTATATATGTCTCCATTAAAATAACTAATATTCCATTTTCTTATATTTTTCTTAATATTTCTTTTTTAAAACATTCAAAATTACTTAGGTCACTTTTTTGGCTAACCCTGTTATGTTAATTGTTAATAAATTTCAAATATACCACAAATCCTTATTCTTTTTTCTTAATTCAATACTCTTTCACTTAGGGATCCCAGATGACGACAACTTTAAGACATTTGGGGATAAATTTGGGCCTTTAAATGGTGCACTGACACAAACAGCCTCTAGCCAAGCCAGTAAAATTGATCATATCTTCAGTTTAACACACATACCTTGTCTTTTTATTCTTTGCTATTACTTTTTAAAAGATTTTGACTCTGTAGTATCTGAAGATTAACTATGTTTCATTTTAACTTTTTAAAAAAATCTATGTGATCTTTTCATAATAATCCTGGCTATGGCCCACTACATTCTCCTGAATTTGATACTGTGACTATGTTTCACAGACTATCAACCCTCATTGTTTGTTAGCCATCCTCTTCCATGTTCACTGTCAAATAACGACTAGGTATTATTTCCATGGATCTAGTGATATGCAGTAATGTTGTTTTCAGTAAAATGCTAATGCTTTCATAGGCAAACTTTTGTAATTTTTTATGTGTTCATTTATCATACGTGGTAAAAGATATATGCATATTTTCTTGGATAGTCATAGCTTGTTTCCTTCTTTATTATAAATTTTGTCAACTAACTCCAAAACATTCTCTAATGGTACATTCAGATGAGGTTAAGAAAACTACAAATTTAGAGGGCACATATCCCAAACCACTCTCTCTCTGACATGCACAGTGAGTTTGAAAGGAAGGTGACAAATTGGATCCAGTCACTCTCAGGTTTGATAATTTGCTATAATAACTCATAGAACTCACTGAAGACTATCGCACTCACAGCTATGGTTTATCACATGGAAAGGACACAGATTAAAATCAGCTAAGGGAAAAAATGGTGAGGCAGAGCCCAGGAGAACTACCAAATGCAGAATTCCTATTGTACTCTTCTCATGGAGCGAAGGTGTGTTACTCTTTCAAAATTTATATGTGACAATATGCACGAAGGAACACCAACCAGGGAAACTCATCTGAGCATTGGTATTCACAGATTTTATTGGGGCTCCATTATGTAGTCATGATTGATTGATTGATTTTATGGTTGATCTCAGTCTTTAGGTCAGTTGATACCATGTAATCCAAAACCCTAACCCTAAATCACATTCTTGGTCTTTCTGCCATAGCTAGCAGCTCCCCCCCCCCCACCTTATGTCACATTGTTACTATCTGGATAGGCCAAGAGGCCAAGACAAACAAAGATTACCTCCCAGGAGCTAAGGATAGATATCAGAACATTTTGTGCCAGGTTAAATTATTTACTGTATAGGCTACCCTCTGGGCTTTGGCCAGGGATCTCTTACAGCAAAATGATCATGTTTATTGGAGCATCTATATTTAATATAAAATTTATATAATAAATATGGCAATAATCTCATTATGAATAATCCTAATATTTATAGGAGTCAGTGAGGGATAGGAATAGATTTAAAGAAACAGATAATCTATAAGATAAAGCCAATACATGTATTTTCATATTTTTTTCCTTTGATCTACCACTACATGTACCTTATGATAAACTTGTACAAAATTATTTATCATAGAAATTAGTTGCTGGTTAGCTAAATCCCATTCGTCTTTAGGCTAGTCATTTTATGTTGGTATTACATCCTCAAAAGTCTTTAAATCAACTTTCCAGTACAGTCGCCCATCAATATTAGTATTATAATCTTACAAATAATGACAGTATTAGGCTATACCCCAGTACGGCTATAGATGTAACCTGAAAAATAAGAGTCAGAAGACATGCACTTTACTAAAGTCCAATTCAGATATTAGCAAATAGTCTAGGCCATCTTTATATTGCATGACCAAAATGTCCCCCAGAATGGTGCCACTCTGGGTTGTAGGCTTCCATTTTATCCTGTCAAGTGATAAAAGTAGAATTAGTCTCAGCAACATATGGTTTTGTTATGGCAGGGGTGACCGGGAATAGACCGAGAGAGACATACTCAGAGATTTGGCAAAAACAGGTTTTATGTGCCAGTCGGTGATTGGCCCAGAGGGGAATTTGCTCTCCTCAAATTCTGAGCACCAGACAAAGAGCATTGCAGTCTTTTATACACTCTGCTTAAGGAGGAGGGGCACGGCTATAATAGGGTTAACCAGGACCCTGAGCCACTTTACAACCTGGTACACTACTTGCTACAGGTGATTTATGAGGGGAAAGGTCTCAGGGCAGGAGAGGAGGAGGGGCATGGTCACAATAGGGTTAACTTTAGTGAGGCAGGGTCCTGAGCCACTTTACAGCCTGGTATGTTAATTGCTACAGGTGATTTATGAGGGCGAGGTCGCAGGGGAGGAAGGGGCCCAGGTAAGGATCACAAGGAAAAAAACAGCCCGGTAGTGGAATTTCTAAGAATTCCACTTTAGTGGAATTTTCCAATCTTCCGCTTCAGTTTCACCTTTTGAGGAATCTAGTCTAATTAAGCTAAGAGACAATGTTATCTCTTGCTTTAAGCCTTTTTTGAGACACCAGTATAATATTGGATTCTTCTCATTGCATAACTCATTTATTTATTCCTTCACCTTCAGCAACCTTCTTCTTTCTCTCCATTTATAATCCAAGTTTTCAAACTTTAGAGGATACATTAGTGTCATCCACTGTGATTATCCAGATTTCCAGCAAGAATACTAGTCTAGCAAATGTCTCCCTGTCAGTCTGCTCTCATTCACATAGGGCAGGTTTATATTATGGTAGAATACCTTAAATTTCCACAGTGGGCTATATAAACCATTACGCAATATGGCTGCATTCATTGTACTTCATGATTTTATCAGATTGGATGAAGGTAAAACCCAACTCATCAGGCCCTCAGAAATTCTGACATAAAAATTTAAGCAAACAGTTGTAGTTTCTTATTTAGGAATCCTCCATCCTTCTGGTATCTACATACCTACATCAGGTCCTGGGAATACAGCATCAGGTAAGAAACAGAAAGCATAATTGTATCAGCATCTTTCCTGGGTGGAAAGAATTACATATAGGTTGAGCATCCCTTATCCAAAAATTCAAAATCCAAATTGCTCCAATTTGAAATTTTCAGCACTGACATGAGTTATTTACACTTTTGTTTTATGTTTCAATGTTCACAAACTTTGTTTCATGAATAAAATTATTAAGAATATTATATAAAATTATCTTTAGGCTATGTGTATTGGGTTCATATGACCCATAAATGAATTTTGTATTTAGAGTTGGGTTCCCTCCCCAAGATATCTCATTATGTACATGCAAATATTCCAAAATTCAAAAAATAATATGAAATACAAAATACTTCTGGTCCCAAGCATTTTGGATAAAGTATATTAAACCTGCACCCCTTTCCAACTCTTCATCGTATATCCCCTAGAAAAGTAGAGGAATCTATCCAGTGGGGACCCTCTCTTGTCTACCTCTCATGTTCAGTGTGAACACATACCCATCCATGAAGATGTTTAAGGTAATTGTTCCTGCTTTTAACTCCTTTAGTTTTAGAAAACAAATATTCTAATTGTTCATTCCAATTTTCTTAAACCATTACTCTGAGGATGAAAACGTTCCTTATTCTGAGGAAATGTGGCTTAGTTGTCCAACTTAGTACTTGTATTCCATTCTGGTCCTTTTATAGTACTGTGAGAATTTGTATATGCCACTTTATTTTCTAGAAAAATTATTACTGGTAGATATAGCAGATTTGATATTTATATATAAAAGAGAACAATTATGGCAGTCTTAAAAGCATACTTCTCAGGCATATGCTTTCTTATCCTTAGGGCAACAAGTACAGACTCTTTTTATTATTCATGCTTTAGTTTTCATAGCATTTAAAACATTTTTATGTGCCATTCTCACTTTAAGCCTGCTAGGATAACAGGGAATGAATCATTACATATCCTTCATAAATAGGAAAATAATCTTTAAAGAAGTGAGTTGATGTGCTTAAATTAATTCAACCAACCAATAGAAGATGAATCAATAAAACTTAAGTTCATTGTTATTTTTTTCTATTTATAATATGGCCATGTCAAAGCCAAGTACTGCCTAAAAACGGGTTCCAGAGTTTTCTTGAATGTTCACTCTGACAATATTTCTACTCTGGTATAATTTCTGCTGATTAATGATGTGCTACCTCAGATGGAGACTAGAGAGCAGAGGCAAAATTTCAGCATGGACCCTTGTGAAGCCTGGCACAAGCAAATAATTAAAGTAATCCATCAGATAATTCATGTGGAAACAAGTCCCCATTTTAGAGCTTAATTATAAGAATAATACAAGAGCATATGAGTGTTTTCTGATGAGTGTGCATTGGGGGCATGAGTGTAAAATGATAAATTAAAGAATGCCAAAATAATATCTGTTGTCTGTTTCCTATGATAAGGGTAGAATGAGCTTCAAAGATAGTGTTAGAAAAACAAATATGGTATTTAAAGACAGTTCTAAATGCAATAAGCCTCAAGAACTGACAAATCAGAATAGACAAATCACCAAAAAATCATCTCTCATCATTGTTATCAGCAAATAATTATCAAACATTTCCTGTTTTACCATTAATTACATAGCATTTGATATGTTTGGACATGATAAAGAGATTCAAGAATCATCTTTATTTAAAAAACACTTAGTTGAGGTATGAGTGACATGCAAATGAAGTACATATTTAATGTATACGACTTGATGAGTTTGAAGTAGACCTGTGAAATACAGATCTGTGAAACAAACCATCATCACAATCTATACTGTAAATGTATCTTTCACCTTCCAAAATTTCTTTTGCTCTTAAAAGAACCATTTCTAAGGAACTAGCAATGCATTTTGTTCTTTAGGTTACATAAAAATATTTAAGCATCTGTTATGAGGTATTAGTTTTGCAGGTAGCAAACAGAATACAGACAGAGGAGTAGAATACACATACCTGAAACGTATATGACATATACATAATTTTACTTGTGTTCTCTGGTATATAGGGTATTACCTAATGGATTTGTGTTCTATAGTAAGTGAAAACAGACAACGTGACCTATCTTCAGAATATAGGTCATAAATTTGGGCTCACCAGATATGGTTCACAGGTATATTTTATTTAACTGCACAGTGTTTTGGAGCATGGTGTTTTAACATTTCAAAATTGGTTGTCAGCACTTAATTATAAAATTAATTTACTTAAAAATCCAAATATCTAGATTCTAGGATTTCCCCATTTAACTATGATAATGTAAAGTACTAGACTGACATTTTTATCATAAATAATTATATAAGCTGTAAAAGACAAAGTCACATATAAATTAAAATTTGTTAGACAATGAAGCTAAAAATATAACTCATTAGCAAGAAAATAAGCAGTCCATAGCAACTGAACCTGAGATGATAAGATGATAGAATTAGCACAGAATAATATTAACGCAGCGATTGTATACAATATCAAAGACTTTTACAAAGTATGTTTGTGTGGTTTTTGGACATATTTTTAGGTATTTCCTAAATTTCTTTTTTACTTCAAAATATTAAGGGAGTACAAATGGTTTTGGATACATGGATTGTTTTCGTAGTGCTTGAGTCATGGCTATAGGTGTGCCCATCACCAAAATAGTGTTTATTGCACTTGTTTGGTAGGTTTTTAATCCCTCTCCTCCTCCCCCTCCCCCCTGCTTCATTTCCACTGAGTTTTACTTCTCTCTGTGCACAGGTGTGCTCATTGGTTAGTTCCAATTTAATAGTGAGTACATGTGGCATGTGGTGTTTCTTTTTCCATTCTTGAGATACTTAGGAGAATGGTCTCCAGTTACAATCAAATTGCTGCAAAAGGCATTAATTCATCACCTTTTATGGTTGAGTAGTACTCTATGGTATATGTATATATATATATATATATATATATCACATTTTATTAATCCACTCATGAATTGATGGTCACTTGGGCTGATTCCACATCTTTGCAATTGTGAATTGTGCTGCAATAAACATTCAAGTGCAGGTGTGTTTATGATAAAACAACTTACTTTCCCTTGGGTAGATACCCAGCAGTAGGATAGCTGGATCAAATCATAGGTATACTCTTAGTTCTTTCAGGAATCTCCATCCTGGTTTCCATAGAGTCTGTAATAATTTGCAGTACCATCAACAGTGTATAAGCTTTCCTTTCTTTCTGCATCCATGCATGCCAACATCTATTGTGTCTGGCCTTTTTAATAAAATTCATTCTGACAGGGGTAAGGTGATATCTCATTGTAGTTTTAATTTTCATTTCCCTGTTAATTAGTGACATTGAGGACATTGAGCATTTTTTTCATATGTTTACTGGCCGCTTGTCTACCTTCTTTTGAGAAGTTTCTGTTAATGTCTTTTGCCACTTTTTAATGGGATTGTTTGGTTTTTTTTGGTTGTTATTGCCGATTTGCTTGAGTTCTTTGTGGATTCTGGTTATTAACCAGTACATCTGACCTACTTTGCTTATTTAATTTACCTGCCATACACCTGAAGGCAGATGAGTTCATCTACAATTAAAGTTTGCTATAGGATACAATCCATAATGTGCTGTTAATAATTTAACAATTGACTCTGTGGGGTAAAAAGTTCATATTTGTAGCATTTGCCAATGTTCATGGTGGACATACTCCTGTTACAGCCAATTTCAAGCTACCAACATGATATCACAAAACATAATTTTGGGAAAAGTTGCAAAATCAGCTCTTGTGAGCTGGTGTAAATCAGTTCCAGCATATCACTAGTTGGAATTGTCAAATTATTCTCGATTTCTCAAAGATCATCTAGACTTGAAGTAAGAGTAAGAGAGATTACATTTTCAGCAACTGGAAGAGGAATAGCTCAGGCCTTGCTGTGAGAATTTTCAAGAAATGCTCATGGTGTATACATGTGTACTGAGGAAAAAAGTCTAGAACAGCAATTTAATGGGAATTGAGACTATAGGCCTTCCAGTTTGAAGCATACTTTGCCAATCAGTTAAATCCTTAAATCATTTTTCTAGCTTGCCATTTCAATATACCATTATCTAAGGCATATTTCCTCTTGTGCTTTTCTTTTTGTAAAATTGATCTAATTCCTTTTAAACCCTATGTGGGGCTCGGAGATTATCTGCTTTGTGTTTATTAATTCTCTCCAGTCTATTAAAAACCAACAAATTACAGACTAAACCTCATCTGTTTGAATTGTAATTTTTGGCTGAAGGTGCTTAAAGCAACCCAGAAGCTTGAGATATTTTTTCACTTAATGGGACTATAAAAACATTTCCCCCACCTTTTGGAATTAATGAGCCACTATCTAAAATACAATAAAATAAGCTTGCTAGAAAATATGGTAGAATTCAGCAAAGGCATTGAGAATAATTGGTACACTCATGGAAATTTATAATTGTAATTACATTTTTTAATCATGTTGAGCTTCTATGGGTTTAGCTCCTCAACCAGATTAACTGTCTCACTGCTATTTATTATGGCATCTGAGTACATTGCGGTTGGTAAATTAGTTAGTTTCCTTTCTTGGCCAAAACTGCTTCCTTCTGTTTTATAAATTTTTGTTACATTCTTCTGTCTGAAAGTTTGTCACTTTCTATAATTCTAGGATTAAATAGGTCAATAATTCTTTTTTTTTAATAGGTCAATAATTCTGTCACAGACTATAAATGGTTTAAGATTTACCCTGTTTTCTAGCTAACAAATCAGCCTTCCACAATTTCATCGGTGGTAGCAGAACACATGAGACTCGTGGCTCAGAGACAAGGAGCCTTTATTACTCACAGCACAGGATGCATCATGGCTTCATGTTTACATGTTTACCTTCTGCCTATAAATCCTATGGGAGAGAAACAGAGTGGTACAGGCTAAGCTTCACATGTAGTGGCTTTGCCTCACAGCTGGAGAGTCCAGAGATTAGGGAGCCTCAATCTTTTATAGTGGGCAAACTTTGCCCTATAGAAAGATATTATAATTTGATCAGATCCCATTTAACTCTCGCTTTGGTGAGGCAAAGACATAAAATGTAACCAAAATGTTTGTACCCTCATAATGCCCTGAAATAAAAAAAAAAAATCTGTTACCTTTTTAATATCATCATCATAATTTATGATATGGATGAGTAATGAAAAGTGAGTCATCAATGTGTAGGAAGACAGTAACTGATGATAATTTTAAAAGCAGAATAAAAGATGTAATAGACTAAATGAACTATCAGAAGTGTTGGAATAAATTGCTTATTTTGGTAGAATTTATAAGTGTAGCAAGTATAGATGCTACTAATGGTTCAATTTTTCTCTTACTATGTATCTTACTATGTAATAAAATATGCTGGCAGGAGTGAAAAAAAAAGAAAGACATTATATTAATATTTATAATATTAGATAGCAAAAAAAAACCCCATCTTCTATTCTGAAAAAATATGCTATCTTTATCTTCCAAAGCTGTTCATTACAGTAAAAGCAACCTTGAAAAGACAGCCTAAAAAGTTATCAGTGTCTCAGCTGACAAGATACACAGAAATGAGAGATCCATGGAATGTTTTCTCCCAACACCCCATGGTACAAAAATTTCTACTCAGATAGACTGTTATAGGGATGAAAAAGACATGATTTATTAATAATTTATTTTACCCTAGCAAATGTAAAATTCTCCAATGAATTTAAAGCATTTGTTAATTATTGGTCATTAACACTTTGATGCGTGAACATATATATATAATCGAAAGTTAAAATATATTAATTGTTGGCTTTGATGTGAAGGAGTAAGAATTCATATCCAAAATAAACAACAGTAATAGAGGAATAAGACCTCCCTAGAAAATGGCTAGACTTAGTCTTTGTGGGAACGGAGGAAAGGGATGATTAGAAATCAAAATTAAAGGAGGGTTCCAGACAATCTTGCCACTTTTACCATTTTTCTCTTCAAAACATATAATTCCTACTTGGGCATGGGCTATGCATTGAGAGTAATAACACTTTTCTCTCTTCCTAATGGAAATGGATAGATTCATTTTCTTTCTGATTGGCCTTTGACTATTTCCATATAAATTTTGTTCTCAATATCTCTCCATTATCAAATAAATATTTCTATTTTTCTTTAGTATACATTTTCAGGTTCAGTTTCTTTTTTTACTATTCCTCTGTTCTTTTCCCTCGTTGATCTAAGGCAAAATCTTACTAATGTATAAGGAGATGTGCACCTCTTCCATTTCCTTGCTGTATTGTGTATCAAATTACTAGCACAAACTTAATGTCTTAAAACAGCACTTGTTATTTCACCGTTCTGCAGGTGAGAAGTCTGCACATGGCAAAACTGGAGTGGTGGGTCATCCGCTCATTTTTTGCTAATGCTGAAACCAAGGTGTGGGCTGGTCTGAGTTCTCATCTGGATGCTTTGGAGAGGAATTCTCTTCCAAGATCAGTCAAGATTGTAGGCAGAATTTAGTTCTTTGTATCTTGTGAGGATGAAGTCCCCACTTCCTTTCTGGCTGTTAGTCCGAGGCCCATCACGGCTTCAGGAGGCTACTCCCAGATCATTCCTACATGACCCACTCCATCTTCAAAGCAAATAAAACATAATCATCCTTGTATAATTTGAATCTCTCTGATCTTGAATCTCTTTCATAGGAAGAATACTCACCTTTTAAAGGCTTTCATTAGATTTCTATTGCTGTTTAACAAAGTATTAATATAAAAAATGTTCCAGTTTAAAATAAGATCCACTTATTATATTAGCTCAAAGTTCCATGTGTCAGGAGTCTGGCAAGGCATGCATAAGTTCTCTGCTCAGGGCTATCCTTAGAGCGAAATCAAGATGTTGGCTTGCCTGAATTCTCATCTCAGGAAGCCCTGAGGAGAAATCTGCTTCTAAGTTTATTCTTGTTTTTGACTGAATTCAGTTCCTTTTGGTTACTGGACTGAATTCTCCATTGCTTGCTTATTGTACTCATGGGTCACTCTCAGTTCCAGATGCTGCTCTCAGATCCTTGCCATTTGGTGCCCACAGACAATTTGCATCATCAACGATGACTTTCCTCCAGGCTTGCTGGAGCACATCTCTCTGACTTTCTGTTTTGCAGTCAGCCAAAGAAAACTCTGCTTTTAAATAGCTCGGCTAATTTGGTCAATCCCACTCAGAATACATCCTTTTTGCCATATAATCTAACATAATAATGAATATGATTGTATTTAATCTTATTCAAAAGTTTTATCCATACTCAAAGGGGATGAAGTTATAATAATATAAGGGTCCTTGAGGTCAATTTAAAATTCTATCACGAGGATCATCCAGTTAGTCCAGCAACACCTAGGATAATCTCCCTTTTTAAAAGTCAATTGTAGGGAGGGGGAGAAGCAAGGAGGGGATGGGTATATGCACACACAAAGAGTGCAATGCGCACCACCCGAAGGATGGACGTATTTGAAAGTCGGACTTAGTGGGGGAGGAGGGGCAAGGGCAACATACATAACCTAAACATCTGTACCCCCATAATATACTGAATTAAAAAAAAATTTAAAAAAAAGTCAATTGTGTCAAATAACATAGCACAACCACAGATGTGATATACCTTCATATTCATATGTTTCTCCTATACTCACTAGGAAGGATTATTCAAGTGTGTGGCTCATTGGGGTTCATCTTAGAATTCTGCTATTATGCCTATTGTATAAAGAAGTTGTGAACTTTATATCTCAATCAAAATTTATCATGAGACATCTGGAATTTTACTTCTAAAGCTAAGGATCAAAAGAAAATAGGGTTTATAAAAAATTATTATATTATCAAGTTGTTTCGCATTTTCAATAGCCAAGAAGATCTCCTGTTTTATACAAAACAGTGATTTATGGCAGAATCCTCATTATAATATACAACTATCTAATAGCAAATAGTTTCATTTCTAAAGTTTGTTGCCGATTAATAAGTAGAAGATGTGATCACTGCTTTTCAAAATTTATATTGTATCATAGGAGAAAAGAAATGAATAGACCAAAATTAAATATTGGTATAAGAAAGTTTAATACATCAATAGATGTCATTAGGTATATTATTAGCTAGAAACTTGATTGAACTGACAACATTTTCTATAGGAAGTCTATTAGTTATCTATTGCTGAATAACAATATTACCACAAACTTAGAAGATTAAAACAATACATATTTATATCAGTGTTTGTAGGTCAGGAATTTGGTCAAGGATTAACTGAGTCCTTTGTTTAGGGTCTCAGGGTGCTGTTATCAAAGAATTGCTGTTATGTTCTCAACTGGAGGCTCAATTTGGAAAGAATCCACTTCTAGGCTCACTCACATTATTGGCAGAATTCATTTTCTTGTGATCATAAGACTGAGGGCCACAGCTTCTTGCTGACTGTTAGCTAGATGATGTGCTTACCTCCTAGAGGCTGCAGACAGTTTCATGCCATGTGGACTTTTTACAACATGGACACTTACTTCAACTAGGCAGCAAGGAGCCTCTAACACAAGTCTCCCAGCAAAATGGAGTCTTAGCTGAAGTAATGGCATCACAAGAGTTACATCTCATCACCTTTGCCATATTCTGTTAGTTAGAAGCAAGTCATAGGTCCCACCCACATCTAAGGACTTTGAAGTACATAAAGGCATAAACATCAGGAAATGAGGATCCTGTGGAGGTGGAGGGGGCTCTTTAAAATCTGTCTGTCACTGGAGGACAAAGGCTGGAAAGGTCACAATGTTTTGAAGATTTCTGGGATGAAAAGAATTATTATGGGCCTTGATTGACAGGTAAAGATTGGAAAGATAGACTTGGAGGAATTAGTATTATTTTAAGCCCTACGAGGCAATGCCATTGATCTTTGCTGTAGAATATAGTACTACAGCAACTACTTCAAATGAATGACACAGTTATGTGATGCACAAAATTTCAGATCAAATTAGTTATGTGCATGGGCAGGTACACTAGAAGTCTGTCCAGCAAATGACTCATACTTCCTCTTCTTAGCCAGTATGTCAGGCAAGTTTCAGAGGTTGCTGAAAGTAAACCCAAACCAGCTTACACACAAAAGTTTATTAATGTAACTAGTGAAATTCATATGTAGTTTAAGGGGGTTCACAATGTTTCAGTGGTAAAACTGTCATTATGGTACAGTAATCTTGTTCACCATTTAAAAATTTGCTTTCTTCTGTAAATTTCATTCCTTGATAATTTCTTTACTTAGGAGAGTAAAGATGATTCCATGTTCCTCAGCTCTCATCATATCAAATGCAAAAGAATCTCACCCTCCCAGAGCCCAAACCTTTCCCAAAAATTTGCTGTGATTTCCCCTGTGCAGGCTACTCATGCCCCTGTATACCAATCACCTTGTGTTACTGGATGGAGAGCGACGATTGACTAGCCTGCGTCATCTGCTTTCTCTCTGGTCCTATGATTAGCAAGCTCAAAATCTGAGAGGAAATGAATAAATCCACCTTTAATAAAAGAATAAAAGAAAAAGAAAGAACAGCCATTCCACAAATCTGATAGATATATATTGAAGTTATAATAGAAAGTCATTTCAGTAGTTGTTCACATTTGCATATTTGCACATATATTTTGCTTAAAAAACAAGTTTAATTTTGAATTCTAATAATGAAAAATATTTGAATGACTTAATAATAACAGGAATACCCAGCAGTACAGTGGACGTAAAAGTATTATACTTGGCAAAGTGTAATGTAGCCTAAAGAGATTTGTTGTTTTTAACAGATTATATTTAAATTGATGAATTTAAGGATTTTTATTCAACATAAGAATTGTTATCTAGAGTTTTAAAATGACTTTAGATATAATTCAATGTAATGACATAGGCAACAGCAATGGATGGATTTCTATGTGAAGCCGCCCCCCCCGCCCCCCCCAACACACACACATACCTTAAACTTTTTACCATAGTTAACCATGCTTTTCTCTGAAGTGTTAAACCAGGAACTTCCAGTATTATCTCTGCTGGAGTATATCTCCTACACATTATCATTTGTTTTATATTACAATTTTCAGAAGAAATCCTGCAGGATTTCATGTTCCAGGATGACTAAAGAACAAAAATGTTGAAAATATGAGGAGCCTACCACAGTGAGCCCACGTGTTAAATGAACTAATAAATGAGATTTCATAGAAATAATGGCTTTCCAAAAGAATGACATGATACTTAATGTTGTAGTCATGAAGCACATTTTTGTTTCTAAGCACAGCTGAATATATTAAATGATCAAAGAATCAGTATAAAATAATATTTTATTTTTTCACTCTAATTTTTGGTCTCTGTATAGAAATCACCAGAATATTTTCGGTTTATCTTAAATATGACTTCTTTCTTGTTCCTGCCATAAATATTCTAATTAAATCCAGGCCAATTGAAGGGATTAAAGTATGGTATCCTGGCATATTGACTACTTAAGGTAAAGGCACTTAAAAAACAGCATGCGCAAAAAGATCACTTTGACCTTTATGCTACTTCTCAAAAGCAGAAGATAAAATTCCCATATGAAAGACTCCCTCCCCATACCAGAAAGATACAACATCTTTATCCTCAAGGACAAGAAGCTGAAACCAAGAGAATTCTGTACAGCTCTTACTAAAAAACTTTTATCTTTTAAGGCTTCCTACATAATTTAGTCTCATTTTCAAAATTTACTATTCTTTGCCCAATACAGCATAAGTAACTGACTGTAACTGTTCCTTCGGGGTCTTGATTTCTTTATGAGGGCATTCATGTAACTTAAAACTTGCTTTTCTTCTACTAATCCATTGTATGCCAATTCAGTTCTCAAACCTAGCTGGAACCCTAAAAGTATGAAAGGGAGTTTTTCCACCCCTACACAATCAGGATGATTTCATTGTATTATATGCAAGATATTACCATGTTTAAGTCCATCCACATCAATATACACTAGGTAAGAACACCATACCTCCTGATTTGCTAGGGACATCCTAGGTTTATACATGTTGTCCCAGAAAAAATCCTAAAAGTTCCTTTTTTTTTTTTTTCATTTCAGAATATTATGGGGGCACAAATGCTTTGGTTACATAAATTGTCTTTGCACCACCTGAGTCAGAGCTACAAGCATGCCCATCCCCCAGACAGCGCACACCTCGCCTGTTAAGTGATTAGGTGTGAATTTACCCATCCCCTCCTCCCTCCTCCCGCCTGCCCAACACATGATTAATGTAAGTTCCGTAAGAGCACATAAGTTCCTCCTTTCACTTTCAAAAATGTTTTGGGATGCATTATAATTTATATGATCTCCCTGGATCTGTAAATTTTTCATACGTTCTAAGAATGCCACTGGATTATTTTTAATCCCAAACATTATAAATTTTATCTCTATTTCATAAGGATGTTTAACAATATCCACCATACCAGTAACACAAAAACAAGAATGTAACAATAATTCCTTGATACCAATATATAACCAGCCAGTGTTCAAATTATCCCAAAAGTTTCCTGTTTTTATAGCTTGTTTGTTTGATTCAGAATCCAAATGTTATAGATTCTGTACATTGCATTCAATCTATGTGTCCCTTAAATAATAATTTTGATCTTTGTTTTTCTACTTTCTTTCTTGCAATTATATTTGGAGAACTTAGATCATTTGTTGTCTAGAGTTTCCCACATTCTGGATTTTGTTGATTGTATCTATGTGCCTTCTATATTTCATGTAAACTGGTATTTAGATCTAGAATTTTTATTAAATTTGGCCCTTCCCTCCTTCCTTCCTTCTGTCTTTCTCTCTTTGTTTTTCTTTCTTTCAGAATATTGTATAAATTGTGTAATGGGAAGCACATAAGCATTTGGTATATTTCTGTTTTTGTGATGGAGTAAGTATATAGTTAATCTGTAGCTGTTCTGTAGTAATTCTAGTCTGTATTTAACTCTGGGAGTGCCTGAAGCCACAATAATGAGTATGGCCAAGATAAGAAGAAAATGCTCTTACTGCTTGTTCATAATGAACAAGTTCAATGTCCCAAAACTCACCTCGAAGGGCTCTAATGCAGTGTACCAATTTATCTATAGCAATCATCAAAAGCATATAGATACATATAATGTGATGCTTGGTTTAAAAACAGCTTGGTTTTGGCTCTGTGACCAATGGAGTATGAAAGATTCCTCAGTAAAAATGTGACACAGAGGCCAAGGTATCACACATGCCTCTTGGGGTTCATGATCTAAAGCCGAAGTAAATCTGGTGTGGCTGAGAAAGGACTTTGAAACCTGAACCTAAAATGTACCAGGAGTTTTCTTTCTCCTGCTATATCGAATCCTTTGTCTTTATTAAAGCCTTTATTAATTAGGTATGTCATGCTAGGCTATTAGGAGTCTTCTCGATTATTTGGGTGCTGTGTAATTACTGCAATAATAATAGCAGCCACTGATAATTATTGTTTAAATCCATTCCATTGTTGGACATTAAAGAGGGTATTATTAAAAATGTTTATGTACTTTATTTATTTTTTTATTTTTTATTTCAATAGATTTATGTAGTACACGTGTTTTTTTGATACTTAGATGAACTGTATAGTGGTGAAGTCAGGGCTTTTACATTGTACCCTATAGGTAATTTTTGATCCCTTGCCCTCCTTCCACCCTCCCTACTTCTAAATCTCCAAAGTCCATTATACCACTCTGTATGACTATGTATACCCATTGTTCAGTTCTCATTTGTGAGTGAGTACACGCAGAACTTGTTTTTCCGTTCCTGATATACTTAGCTTAGGACAATGCCTTCCAGTTCCATCCAAGTTGCTGCAAAAGACAATTAACAGATGTTATTTACCTACTGGATGATATACTCCTATAATTATGAATGTCTCTTTATTCTTTAGTTACCATAAAGGACAAATAAAAGACAAATATTTGATATTTCCCCTATATTTACCAATTTTCATAATTATGAATTATTTCTCCAGAATTATTTCTCCAGAATTATTTCTCCTCTACTGATTCTGTGTGTTTATGTGTATAAATGTGTGTTTATATTTTTAAATATTTGATATTTAGTCAATTTCAAGTACTATTCTTACTAATATTTAAAATGTCTTGCTTCAAATAGTGATATATCAGAAGGCTCCAGTGGGATCTTCTTCAGGTCAATAGTGTTTAATTGTTACCTTGATGTCTGACATGACAAGATCTTGTTCATTAGTACATTTCCCTCCTGAATTGGATTCAGTCATATTACTAAGGAATCTAGTTGTTTTAGTAAAAAAGCATGTTTAAATGTTTTTACCACCTTTGAAAAGTTACTTTAGAAAAGGAAACTACTTACAAAAAAACCTGTTTGCCTCAGATACTAATTTTTTTTTTTCTTTTTTTGAGACAGAGTCTTACTCTGTTGCCCTGAATAGAGTGCTATAGTATCAGCCTAGCTCACAGCAACCTCACACTCCTGGGCTCAAGCAATCCTCCTGCCTCAGCCTCCCAAGTAGCTGGGACTACAGGCACATACCATGATGCCTGGCTAATTTTTATATTTTTTAGTAGAGATGGGATCTTGCTCTGGCTCAGGCTGGTCTCGAACTTCAAGCAATCCTCCCACCTCAGCCTCCCACAGTGCTAGGATCACAGGCGTGAGCCACTGTACCTGGCCTACCTCAGATACTAGTATGGGTAACAAAAGTAATAACAATTGTTGATATCATTATTATAATTATTGAAAATAGTAGATGCTTTTTTGAATGCAGCATTAAAACTGCTATTGCTCAGGTATCAGATGAAAATTTACACTGTACTAGTACCATTAGAACCAATAAAAGAGGTTAAAGTTATCGCTTGTTGAAAGCATATCCTGTTGCTTACAAGAAATAGCAATAGTACATAATCCCAATTTAAACACTCATTTTTCCTCATGTTTTACTCCATGAAATCAGGCCTCACAATATAAAATAAAACCCTCTAAAAAGATGCTGCTGATGAATTGGGAGGAAAAAATGTCATGTTTCAGCCTTCAAATGTTAGAATTATCAAACAAGAAATATTAAATAACTATTAATAAAATGCTTAAGCAAATTAAAACATTAGCAATTAAGAAAGAAATGATAGTAATTCTTCAAAATATTTTTTAGAAGATAGAAGTACAAAGAACAGTTGGTAACTCATTCTATGATATCTGCATTATCTTAATAGCAAAAGAAGATAAAGACACACCAAGAAAGTAAAACCATAGGCCAGAACCTCTCATGAACAGGGATGCAAATATCCTCA